>JAGDYQ010000166.1:1014170-1209682 GCA_021962125.1 Bulinus truncatus | reverse complement strand
CGCGGATAAGTCCGTGGTTTTTTTTTTATTACAGTAATAACAATAAGCCATTACTGATACTTTAGGAGGACTGTCACAATTGTGACAGTTAAGTAATACCTGATTATGTACCATACTATAATGTAATACATGCCTATGTACCATACTATAAAATAATACATGACTATGTAGAGTACTATAAAGTAATATATTACAATGTACCAAATCGTATAGTAACACATGATTATGCCAATCCCAAATGTGCAGACTTAATTTTCGAATAGTCCTAAGTCATATCTATATTTTGAATAGTCCTAAGTCATATCTATATTTCGAATAGTCCTAAGTCACATCTATACTCCTGACATTTCGATGAATGGCTGGCCCGATATTGAGACAAAGCCATGGATTTCAGAGATTGTATTTCTACAGCATTTTACCAAGGTTAAACTACTGTACTGGACAATCGATTTTATCAAACGTGTTTGTTTTTAATGTGCTTTTACTATTCAGATTTAGACTTTTAGTTTATTGGCATTTTTTGTTTATTTGGGAAATTTTATTAGAAATTTTGTTTTAATCTGAAGAGTAGAAAAAGATTGTACAATATCAATGCTTTGTTTTACTAAGATAACTAGAGGCGGAAACAGACGGGAGAAGAGTGTTTGACGGGGGTTTATTCGAAGACTGGGCTCTCGCGTTTAAATCTGCCTATGACCGTAACAGTGATTTATTTACAAATTATTTGAAATGAAAATTACAGTGTATGTCCTTCAATTCTGGGGGAATTTCTCACTACAACCACATATGTGGAGTGGGGGGATAACATGACCAACTGCCAGTTGAACCGGAAATACTAAAGTAACTTCTAATTGACTGTATCAAAGTATTTTCGAGTCGATTTCTTTCATGTCGGATCCCTCTTCAAACTGGGCCATGGAAAAGACTTGGCTTGTTTTTTTTTTCTGACAAGTTTCCAGAAGGAGGAAATAGAATCTCACAGTGAACATGTCACGTTCGTCACCTTGACCTTGAGTCAGTAAACAAGGGCTGTGACTTCACTGGACTATATCTGGTTGTACAGCCATCTAGTGAGAGGATTGGTGTCATGTTTTTGTGAGATTGTCGGATCTCTGGACTCCCGTAATCCCGGATAATTGAGAAAGATTGGACAGTGACGTAATGTTGATTCTCTTTTTCTTATTTTTGTTCGATACACTGTTATGGGAGATTACTGGGTTGAAAGGGAGGTAATAAAAAGAATGGGTTTGACTCTTTGAAAGGAAGAATTTGGGCCACGACTTTTAGGAAATGGTAGTTTTTAGAGCATTTTCGAAAAAAAATGCTCTATTGTCCCCGTTTTGTCTGTCTGTCTGTCTGTCTGTCCGACAAGTTAGGTTATCTAAGATCATCCAAACAACTCTAGACATTTCTGCCTAAGACATTGACATGAGTAATGCTGGTCATCTGGCCATAATGTGCGCCGAAGTAGCAAAATGTCTGTAGCCCAGACATTGGCAAAGTACGACCCCGCACTCCACTAGTATGTTACGACTAAATTCTGACGTTTACATTTAATGGACATATGTGTATATTTGAACTGTTCTTGGTCAGACCCTTCGGTCATATTTAAGAAAGCATTGTGGCACGCGGTTCAAAAAGTGTGTCCAACGCTGCTATTTCCACTAACGCTGATATGATTGTGCTGAAAAATATTTTACCCATTATTATACAGAAATGTTTCTGCTAACTGCATATAAAAGTTATAAGTTTTGTTAAAGGCAAAAAACAAACAAAAAAACTAGTACTTTAGTCTTTCAATTGTCTCGGCTTTCAGTTATACGTGTTATTAATACATGTAGTCTGTGGCGCCGAGAGCCAACACGGGCCCCAGGGCAGGACATCATTGCGGGCCCCTTAATAAACAATAAGTCGTGAAAAAAATTGACATGGTCGGGGCGGCCGGGCCCCCTTACAGATCCGGGCATACTGGCAATGACCCCTCTGCCCCCCCCACACCTCTCGGCGTGCCTGCATGTAGTTCTAACAACCAATCACATTCATCCCAAAGATACAAGAAGTAGATATAAGTGTTACACACGTACATCTAATACTAATACAATTCATGGACAGTCTCTTGACCTTAAGTCGGGGTCAGTTTTGCCCAGCACAATAGCGAGGGGTTTTAATTGTCAGGTTCAATACCACATGAGCTTGCAGGTGATCCTTAAGATAAGACATCTTCCAAGATGGAAGTGATGTCAGCAGATGTCAACTCTTAACCAGCCCTTCACTGACCTCACATCCTGGCACCATAGCTTTAGAATCGGCGCTAATGATTGTGTACACTGGACTCACTCGATCACTTACTAGACTCTCATTGATCGCTTGCTGAACATTCATTGATCGGTTGTTGTCCACTTATTGATCCCTTACTCCAACTCACTAGACTAGAGCATTCACTCAGAAACGTTTTTGTTTTTTTTAATGTTCTTTAGACTCCATCAGCAGTCTCTAAATAGCTGGCTACTGAGGTAAAGAACAAATAACCCACAAGTCTATAGAGTATTGTATAGCATCTGTTTGAATCTTCCATTTCAGCACAACTTTCTAACAAACAATGTAGGTTGTAAATGTCAGAAATAGTTGTCCAATGGAGTTTTTTTTACAAACTCATATTTTCAACAAAATAAACTGTTGTCATTTTTTTTTGAGTTGGTGTGTGTGTGTGTGTTTGTATATATGTGTAGGTATGAAGGCATGATCGCGGTGCTAGATAGATGTGTGGCGCTTGACACATACAGGTGGAGGTCTGACAGATATCTCCACAGATATAGCATACAATACAGGTGGAGGTCTGACAGATATCTCCACAGATATAGCATACAATACAGGTGGAGGTCTGACAGATATCTCCCACAGATATAGCATACAATACAGGTGGAGGTCTGACAGATATCTCCCACAGATATAGCATACACTGAGATGAGAGAGCGAGAATGGGAATGTGCCACAGAGAACTAATACACATTTAAACACCAGTATGTTTGTAGTAGGGTTGAATGAACGATGAAGTTGGTGTTAAAACAAAATGTGTTGTTGTTTTTAAGATAAAAAGAACTAGCGATCAGCTCACTGCTCCATTCAAGGTTCAGCTCCAACTCCATCACAGAGCCGTTCATCTGGACGTCAAGCTAGGAAAAACGCCCAAAACACCCATTGCCTAAGAGGCCGCTTCCAGTATTAGTTACTAACTACATTGGTTGCTTTAAGTGTAGCGACAGGAAACTTAGCACAAGCCCACAATTATCTCTAAATGTGTCTACCAAGAGCAGGGGTCGACCTTCTTTTGAGACGAAAGAGCCAAAAGTTAAAATCTGCATTTTTCCTCAAGTTTTTAAAGAGCCACTAAAATTTTTTGTTTCAAGATTATGGTATTTGATTAGGCCGCCGTTTGACATCGAAAGAGCCGCAACTTGACATCGAAAGAGCCGCATGCGGCTCGCGAGCCGCAGGTTGCCGACCCCTGACCTAGAGCCATAAATACTATAGCATCGACCCTGTCCTTAGTTATAAGTAAGATATAACAATTTAAGTTCACAAAATAACGGTAACGATTATCTTTTTTTTTACGCTCAGCTGGGCGAACTAATGTTAGTGGCAACCGGGGGCGAACTCTGAAATTGACGCCCCAGTTCCTTGCCAGGGAGAACAAACATGGTGACATTATCCCCCATAGCCCCCGGGGCGGACATAACTCATTTCCCCTAGCCAACCATTCAGACGACTGTAAAAAAAAAGATGATCAAAGGATATTCAGTCAACCTATCCAATCAAATCAATATAGTCAACCTGAAAACTTGGTTTACGTAACAACACATCGTATTCATGGAGTACACACGGCAGACCATACACACAGGGAGACAGGAGGTCAATACAGATAGGGGCTGTCCATTAATTACGTCAACAAAATAGGGGAGGGTGGTCAGAAAATTTTTGACAATTGTTGACAAGGAGGAGGGGCAAGGTCAAGAAAATTGACTTCAACAATGCTACTTTTTTAAATTTAATATAATTACTTAAATAAATAGGAAAATTAAGCAGCGTTAGTAGTCCTGTGTTACACACTCGCCTAACATTCAGTATTTTAATTAAACTAACTATATTCCTACTAATTTTGCCATATAAACATTTCTGAAGCCACCTTGGCACACAAGGTCGAAAAATTGATGAAGTGTAGGAAAAGTTATACTTCAAATATGCTGGCGAAACATTGACAGAAATATGAAAGCAAGTAAGCATCGACAATTTTCCAACAGCGGCGGAGTGTTTAGTGCCAATAACAATGTAAAAAAAAAAAGTCAGTACTTTCAACAAATTGTCAAATGTTGTGATTTAACTTGTTGACAACCGATAAGAAGCTCGCACTTTCATATTATTGCCGATAGATTTAACGCCCACCAATTCCAGTCTGCCAAACTAATGAGAGCCTTAAAGAACCAGATGTATCTGATATAAACTCATATAGATTTCCATCTCTTTTCTTCAATCAGTCTGTGAAAGTTTAAATCATTCTACCTCGATCGGCAAAAGCATTCAAAATTCTTTCATTTGATATATATTGTCCATCTATTCAGTTGCTATCGTTTGAACGGATCTGTAAAATGTCACCTTTATGTTGCTTCGCAAGCCATGTTAAAGAATCATGTTCAACAGCACCAACAATGTATGCCTGGGCCCAGTCAAATACTACATGCAAAATATTCATCCAATACGAGTGGCTGTCAGAAGACAAAGAGAGCTCATGGCAATCATTGCTCATGGGTGATAGTAAGTGCAGAATGGCTAGATGAAGAAAATGTTGACTTGTCTAGGTTCCACAAGAAATTATTCACCCAGAACATACGTCACTAATAACAATTTAGGAACATTTGACATCTCCATGGGAGATTATAAGATTTGGATTTGTTTGTAAAAAAAAATATTTTAATAAATTAAAACTGTATTTATAGTTTAACTTTTTAATTTCGTTTCTGCTTGAAGTTAGAACAAGTCTTTGTAAATAATTAAATAGTCTTTAAAGTGTTGTATTAATTTAAAGTATGTTCATAATTTAAAGGTGTAATGTGTATACATTTTTGTAAACCATGTAATCTCTTTTCTGTTCAGGGTAAGCCTTTGTAGTTATAAATTGGAAATATGTTCATACATTAAGAGTTTATTAAACATTTTTCTAAACATTTTACTTTTATTCAGGCCCGTAGCGTGCGAGGGGCCAGGGGGACCGGGCCCCCCTGCGTTTTGTCTGCCCCCCCACTTATTTGCTCTACTTAGTAAAATGTATTACCTGGCCCCCGCCCCTGCTATTACCTGGCCCCTGCTGTAGAATGCCTGGCCCCTGCTGTTAAATTTTCACGCTACGGGGCTGCTTTTATTCACTTTTTTGTTGTAGTTGTAAACTAGGCCTAGTCTATTTTAAATATTGACTTTTTCCTTTTTTTTTTTGTTATTTTAGGGGGGGGGGTAATCAAATGTTGACGTAATTTTATAGGGGGGGGGGTCTCTGGAAGTTTGACAAGTTGTTGACAAGGAGGAGGGGGGGAGGTAAAAATCGCCAAAAATATGTTGACATAAATAATGGACCCCCCCCCATAGTAGTCTGTCTGCTGGTTGTCAATATAGATGAGTAGTCTGTCTGCTGGTTGTCAATATAGATGACTTGTATGTCACCTGGTTGTCAACACAGATGATTAGTCTGTCTGCTGGTTGTCAATATAGATGAGTTGTATGTCACCTGGTTGTCAACACAGATGATTAGTCTGTCTGCTGGTTGTCAATATAGATGAGTTGTTTGCCTGTTGGTTATAATATGTCTATATTATATTGTAAACAAACGAAGGTCGGCCACACGTATATGTCAAAAGCAGTTTAATTGGTGAGAGAATTTCATACTACAGTAATTTACAAGCTACTATGTCATAGGAATGACGCAATAGTCAACACATATCTACGCCAATGTAATCCCATTCGTGTAGAAAAATATAATCAATATGAAGTTATATCTATATAATTGAAACGTAAGAACCAAAATGTGTACTTTGCAATAGTACGTTATAAATAACGCAGCTGCTGTCTGTGTGTTTGAGCCAGCAGATGTTTGGAATGTTGGGGAACACTTGGAAGTGCATTTATAGAACATATAAATTGACCAGACATTTTGACAAATTTGAAAGCAAAAATAAAATAATAAAATTAAAAACAAATAATGTAATAATCTTTTATTAAAATTCGCTAAAAAGTAAAAAAAAAAATATCCCTAATAAGCTTGGGTGCCCCATCCAGTAGCGTAGGAAGGGTTATTGCGGGTTGTCCGTCGCGCAGGGCGCTGAACTAGAATGGGGCGCCAAAAGAGAGCTATTTAATATTTTTGCACTTTTCAGATTTGGGGGAGGGCGTCCGGAAAAATATAACTCGCTCTGGGCATCACATTAGCTAGCCACGGCCCTGTGTCCATCTAGATACAACATAGCGCAAATTTCAACTACCATGACAGATCAACATCACACAGACACAAACTAACATGACAGATCAACATCACACAGACACAAACTAACATGACAGATCAACATCACACAGACACAAACTAACATGACAGATCAACATCACACAGACACAAACTAACTTGACAGATCAACATCACACAGACACAAACTAACATGACAGATCAACATCACACAGACACAAACTAACATGACAGATCAACATCACACAGACACAAACTAACATGACAGATCAACATCACACAGACACAAACTAACATGACAGATCAACATCACACAGACACAAACTAACATGACAGATCAACTCGATATCTACGGGAGATTACTCGAACTAGTGTAACAACTTCAATTAGTTTTGTGGTTGACAGTTTCTGTATATAATGAAGATTCGGGCGGACAGTGGTGTCGTTAGGAATGGCTGGCAGCTGGGACGACCTGTCCAGGCACCGTGCCTGAGAGGGGGCCCGCAATGGAATTTGACAATTTAGCGTCTACTTACGGCCATTAGCCCCGTCTACAAAATTCGTTCAACGACCCGCACACTGGTGAGTGTACTGCTAAGACATCATCTTGACATGGGTAAAACTAAGACATCATCTTGACATGGGTAAAACTAAGACATCATCTTGACATGGGTAAAACTAAGACATCACCTTGACATGGGTAAAACTAAGACATCATCTTGACATGGGTAAAACTAAGACATCATCTTGACATGGGTAAAACTAAGACATCATCTTGACATGGGTAAATTAAGACATCATCTTGACATGGGTAAATTAAGACATCATCTTGACATGGGCTAAACTAAGACATCATCTAGACATGGGTAAAACTAAGACATCATCTTGACATGGGTAAAACTAAGACATCATCTTGACATGGCTAAAACTAAGACATCATATGGACAATGTCTGCGGTATTCAACTCTAGGAATAGACTTAAAACATTTACATACACTCGATGCGGTCAAGTCGGTAGTTATAGAATTGATCGTGACCTTGGATAATGTATCGATTGATCAACGGCAGGGTTCACCGCTATTGACTTTGCATGAGTCAACCAACCGTGTCATTATGCAACGCACGAGAACTTTGCCGGTAGCGCTGAATTTTTAAATAATTGGCTTGTTGATTGTTTGATTGATTGATTTACCTTACTGCGTCCATTGAATATTCCAAATAAAAAAGCTTGAATAATTTCATTTACATAGCAGACTCAGAACATTACACATAATGACTGTACATTACACGTAATGACTGTACTAAGACACCTGCACAATATTTGAAATGAATGTATCAAATCGATTCAACTCGGCTAAATGTTAGATTCAAAGTAGCATTATAATGCCAAGCTTTGCTAAGGAAAACTAGGTCTTATTTTTGGCTGACTGGATTAAAAGTAAACGTACCGAAAGACCAGTGGGCCCCCCTTAAATAGCTAATTTTGTGCCCCCCAACCAGGCCCGTAGCCAGGTCAAAGTAAGCAGGGGGGCACCAATACCCAGCAAGAGGGTACTTTCTCATTTTAGTTACTTTTCCTTTATTTTTTCCTCTTTTTCTTCTTTTTAAGCGGGGGGGGGGCACTCCACACCTTGGCTACGGGGCTGCCCCCAACCCAGAACTCTTTTAAAATTGTTACATAATCATATGGTAGCACCATGGGTGACCGTGTGTCGCATGCTAGAAACTATCACTCTCAAACTCAGTAATAACCCACTGTTAACAGGGTCAGTCTAATGTGTAAGAAGTGGACTGGTCAGCAATCTACTAATTAGGTTGGGGCCTTCATAGGCGTGATATCCAGGCCTACTGGCTCAGGCTGTTGGGCTTATTGATAAATAATTTAGGTTGATTATCACGCAGTATTCATTATCGGGAAACGCCGTTGTTAATTAATGTTTACGTTATACCGGTACTATAAATAGATGTGTGATTTGTGTCTCGAACAATTATGACGTGTATGTCCGGTCCAGTGGCAGTTTTTATTGGGAGTGGTAACTGGGACAACACCCCCTCCCCCACCCCGCGCTTGAGAGGGCGATATTTTGTCAAATAGCTGTAAGAAGATTAAACTTTTTGTTTAAGAATCAAATAGGGTTCATTCATATGAGGCTCGCCTTTGGCCCCCGCGTACTGGTAAAGCCGCCCTTGCAATTGTTGTTTAACATTTAACAATTCAAGTGGGTTTTTTTTTTTATTTTTTTTTTAAACTGAAAAACACTTAATGGAAATTTTATGTTCTGTGTTGTTTTTTAATGTGTGTAGCGGCATTATTGATTATACCCCCCACCCCCACCCTCCCTTTACCACCAACTGATAAAACAATGAGACCTGCCACCAGCCTACAGGACAGTCTCCATATGTTGAGATATAACAGTGCACTGCTG
The DNA here is from genome assembly GCA_021962125.1 of Bulinus truncatus. Taxonomy (NCBI): domain Eukaryota; kingdom Metazoa; phylum Mollusca; class Gastropoda; family Planorbidae; genus Bulinus; species Bulinus truncatus. Next base: position 1,200,754 of record JAGDYQ010000166.1, on the reverse strand, counting down.
GTCCCATATGTCGAGATATAACAGTGCACTGCTGGTCCCATATGTCGAGATATAACAGTGCACTGCTGGTCCCATATGTCGAGATATAACAGTGCACTGCTGGTCCCATATGTCGAGATATAACAGTGCACTGCTGGTCCCATATGTCGAGATATAACAGTGCACTGCTGGTCCCATATGTTGAGATATAACAGTGCACTGCTGGTCCCATATGTTGAGATATAACAGTGCACTGCTGGTCCCATATTTCCAAGGCCCTACTATAACTAACTACACGTAGTTCGATAAACTTTCAAAACAGCAATATAAACATAATGACACATTTTAGCTTTCTGAACGCATTCCAAATGGCCCTTATTTTAAAGAGTCTATTTCAATTAGAAAACAATGATATAAATTGTTTACGTGCCTAGACGTGGGGGGAGGGTGGGATAATTTTTATATTAGTAATAATAAAATTAAAAAAAAAACTGTGCATTGCACAAATTTATTTTTTCTGCAGATACCACTGCATAACTTTTATTCATTGAAATTATAATTTTTTACCCCACGTAAAGACTTTGATATATATTTGCTTATTAATTCCCTTTAATATTTAAAATAAGTAAGTCCACAAACGGTGTTGGGCTGCACTGGATATTTCTGTACTGTGCAATAGGCCGATACAATTTAATGTTTACAAAGCCGTCCAGTCAAATATCATTATAAATCAATATCATAATTGAAATATTTAAAAGCATGTAGTCCAATAAAATTTTTTAAACATAACGTTCTTCCACCCAAACTTCTAGTACATACTTGAAAGGTTTTATATCATGAGTAAAGTATAAAAATATGAATATAGTTGCATGTATTTCAATTTTTTTTTTTTTAATTTGGACTTCATTTAGATAAGTAAATATATACGTCATGTATATCTGTGATGTACGTCATTGTAAAAATGGAAAATGTGCGCATAAAATTAATTTTGGAAATGTACGCATATCATCAATTTTTTATTAGTTTTTCTTTGTAGGTGGGTCAAGAGAACGAAACTGTTCTTATGGTGTGTCGCGAAGAGTAAATGTTTGAGAATCACTTGAAGGGAGGGAAAAGGGGGGAGGCGGGATAGTGGTCACTGGATCAATAATAGATGAAAGAGATACATCTCGGTATAATGACCAATAAATAAATTATTGTTACAGACAGACAGAACGTAGAAGGCAGTGAGTGAAGGAAAGTTGATTGATGTAAAAAAAAGGGATCAAAGTTGGACACTTCAGGAAGTGAGAGACTGCACACACAGAAAGAAAAAACAGGGATGTTGTATACTTGTATATCCATGTACCGAGTTTATTTTTAACTGCGTATTTCTTTATTAGACTGGAACACAATACATCAAGCTTAATGCATGTCTACATATGTCGATTGTTTACTTCATCAACGTACTACTGACCTTTAACCTTCGTTATTTACCAAGAGAAGAGGGGAGGGAGGAGAGAGGAAGGGAGAGAGGGGGGGTAGGGAGAAAAAAAGGTAAACAAAAAAACTTATTTTAAACCCGGGCAAAGCCGGGTACTTGCAACTAGTATATATATATATATATATATATATATATATATATATATATATATATATATATATATATATATATATATATATATATTCGTTTTCAAGCAAAGAAATTATTTAATATGAAACACTATAATAAATCAAAACCCACCCTCTTCTACCCCCAGCACTTCCGTCTATGTAAGGGATGAATAATCATGAATATTACAATTTTTTTTATGGTTGACAAAAGGATTACAACTTATTTTAACACATTACTTTTGTCTAGGCACTTCCATAATCTAATCTGGATGTCATGCAGGATTTACGGGGGGGGGGGGGGGGGGGACAAAATTATAATTTCTTAAGAGCCAAAAGCGTTCCCATTTCACATCAAACTATTCTAGGGCGATTGGGCATGCATTATTGTGGCCTGTGTGCTAGAGATTGAGAGGGACCGAAAGGAATGTGTGGTGTTGAAAGGTCATGAAAGTTGACCTGTACACAGAAAGTTCATAGGTTATGTTTATGTTAATACATATTTCTAAATATAAAATATGTAAGTAAAGTATGTCTAATGAACTTACCTAATTACTTTGTCCTCTGAACTCTAAAACAGCAACAAAACTTCCATCTACACACAAAACTATTGTAAACTTGCTGCTAATGTAGCCAATAGAGCCGCCGATAGAGCGTGTTGAACTGTGTGTGCAGTCATCCGAGTCACCTACGTAATTTCACCCGCCCGTTTGTCAATCACTAAGTTTTCATTTATTTGTCTGTACCGTCGAAGCGCAGCACACAACAAATGCACACATACACAGAGCGCACACACACACACACACACGCTACGCAAGGGCTGTGTGATATTTATATAGGTCAACATTTGGCTTTGTGTGTAACAGGTTATCTACTGCGAGCGGGGGGGGGGGGAGTTCTGGGGTGGTGGTGTCCTAGTTATTGAGTAGCAACACAACGTCAGGTAAAAAAAAAAATTCCTACAGGTTTGTTTGACCTATATTAACATGCAGTACCCAACTACTCATTTTATTACCATCCGGCTAAAAAAAAAAGGTGCCATAAAACGAATCGGTCCGTCCCATATCTCATAACTTTAAAAAAAAAAAACAGGGAACTAATTGCAAGTGTTTTGACTAATCATGATTTTGAATCCTATTAAAAGAAGTTGAACTGACTTTGTTAAATAAACGCCTCCATATAGATCACACAGTGAACATTAAAAACATTTTTTTTTAATCAGGAAATAAAGAAAATTGTTGCTATGGCTTACAGGGCTGCCAATCTGGATTGTTTTTTTTTTATCCAGATCTAGATATTTTAGGACGAATCTAGAGTTAAAAATGCAATCAAATTAAAGATATGGATAATTTTGTTCTGTGATTTAATTATATAAATGTTATTGTTTATTATATTCAGTATAACTAAGTTATTTTTCTCGCATTTTCTGGATATTTATTTAAGAAAATAGTTGGCAGCCATGACCTGGTCTTCCATTGAGTAAACACGGCTCTTTTGGGAGTACCGTATGTCAGACGTTCTCAAACTTTTAAGCTTCGTGGTGCACATTGACAACAGTGTTGTTTTCGAGCCCCACTTGTTAAGAGAAACTGCTATTAAATAAAAATAATAAAGGCATCATAATTTGTATGTCGTCCTGGAGAATTTCAACCGTCAATCAGCTAATTCAATTTTTTTTTAGTTTTATTGATAAAAGGAGAGATGTGCAATCAGGCTCACCGACAGTAATTTCGGGCCCTTCGGCAGGGCTAATAATAATATTTTCAAAAGTTGATTGGCCAGCTCAGTCCGGGCCCCTAAAACTCACCGGGCCCCTGGGCATTTGCCCCCTGCCCTCCCCCATCGGCGGCACTGTGTGCAATTATAGGTTTTGAGAATCACTGCTGTATGGTGATGCATGTGTGTGTGTGTGTGTGTGTGTGTGTGAAGTCCCTGTAATGATAAGATGTTTATCTCTTAGATCCTATAAACTACAAATGGGACGGTTATGTGATGGCCTTTCATCCCCACCATAGCTAACGGTGCAATGACCATGGAGGCACCAACGGGAGACATATGTAGGTCGAACCCTAAACCTACAGCATGCAGATCGGGGTGCAGCATGAAGACCCGGCTCGCTACCCAGCCACCCAGATGACGATCTCTATTCGCTTGACCTGTGTTATCGCTTATCGATTGAATGTAATGGTAACCGGAAGCACTGTGTCGACGGTGGACCAACCAGTCTAGGGTCCCCGGGCAGGGTCGCTTCTTTTACGCCACATCCAGGAGGCTACGCCCTGACAGTCTCCAGCGACATATGTCCGGTTTGTCCCCTTGCTTGGGGCTGCTTTGAGTGGTCACAGGGCCGTGGCCACGAATTCTAGAGCCCAATACAAACTATAAACAACGGGAGGCCCCCTTCCTCTCCCGGTTTTGAAGGAAAATAAATAAATTAAAATAAACATCGAAAGCGACAAGTGCAAAGGTTGGCTCGCGGCGATACCCAGGCACAGTTTGTGGACCGCTGATTAACCACAAAAACAACGTCTATAATTTATTTCCATAACGGTCTCAGCTTATCTAAACAAAAAAAATCAATGTTTAATAAACAGTGGAAGAAAGGCTTTGACAGGGACGAGAAATAATTGTATATTAAATTGAGCTAACCCGGAACTATTTAACATTTTGTTTACAAAAGGCTAAACTTGAATTTATATTGTGATGTAAACTTGAAACAAACGAGATAAGGGAAAGATATGGGTTTCATATTACGGTTTTATTTAGCCTGCAATTGTGTCTGTATGATGGTATGATGGTATGCATGATGGGGATGTATAATGGGCACTACAAGACTGTGTCAGAAGAACGTGCTATGTAGGGTCAAGAGAGTACAAGACTGACGGAGGATGGTATCACAGAATACATCTGTGTATAACAGTATATTACAGTGCACAAAAGTGTATTGCAGTGTGCAACAGTGTAAGGCTGTTCACAACAGGAAATACAAGTGTACAGCAGTACATAACAGTACAAAGCTGTTCACAGTTGTGTATTACTCTACAGTGTATAGATGTGCATCTCAGTGTATATAGCATTATTTTTGCAGTGTATAGCAGCATATAGCAGTGTTTCGCAGTGTATAGGAGTTAGCAGTGTATAAAAAAAAATATGTAACAGTTTATAACAGTATAAAGCTGTACATAGTAGTGTATATAAGTATATAATAGTATTCCTTTCGAATACTAACTTGCTTTTGGTAGCACACACATACACACACACACACACACTTTTGTGAAACTGTTTACTCAATCATTAAAAGTCTGAAGTGGATCATCGCACATTGCTCACTAGCAACCATTAGCAGGATCGCTTGGATTTGAAAACACAAAACCAATATTTAGCGCCACTCTACTTTAATATACAACTCCCGTTTACAAAGAGCACCTATAATTAGTGACGTAACCAGAGGGAAGGGTTGGGAGGGGGTCCTATCCAGACCCCCAAATATCCAAGTTTCGGTCTAGGGTCTCTAGGAACATAAGAATGACTCTGACTATAGCTACAATGTTTTATAATCCCACCTTCTATTGGTAGTCTAGTGCGTCTGTGGAATGTCCTTTAGTTTTATGACGCTTCCAATAAGCCACATTTCTATTGGTTCATTAGTGGCCACTACTCTTCAATTTAAAATGTCAACAGTTCAAAATACAGATGGAAAGTTTCAGTTTAAAATCGGTATGTACTTTGATGGAGAAATAAACATACTCACATAAACACACTCACATAAACACACTCACATAAACACACTCACATAAACACACTCACATAAACACACTCACATAAACACACTCACATACATGCACTCAGGCACGCACGTCATTACAGATGATTCTCACCAGGAGTAGACAAACCAAAGGCTAAAATTTGAACAGAACAAAGTAAACAATATCCGATGCTGGAACATCTGCCGGTGACCTCAGTACGCTGTTCCATGTCTATCTCTTCAGAAAAATCTTGATCGATGTGAACTTACTGATCGAAGTTCAAAATGGAGGTAAGGCGGCGAAGTACAAAACGCCGAAAGGTATAGATACAAAAAAAAAGTAATATATATTATTTTAACCAGTACTTGTGTGTTTACTTGATCAGCGGTACTCCCACTAATGCTGAACGAAAGTAATTTACTGTTTGATTATATTTAAAAAAAAAAAACGAATACATTTGACTGTCTCAGTCATAGGCGGATCTAACGGCTGATAAACAGGTGGGCGACCTAGGGCTCGACTTCGGAAAGCTCCTTCTTTGGGGGGGGGGGGTGAGGCACCCATTTGTTTATTACTTTTTTTTTGCGCCCGGGCGCCAGACCGATCTACACCCACCTCTGGTTTCGATGCTGAATTAATAAATTGTTTATTAGGGACTTGCTTTTGTTCTTATGTTGCCTAAAATAAAGAGTGCATCCATAATATACAAATACTAGTTGTACCCTGCAAAAACCTTTGCATAGAGTTAGATATATCCCCTTAGGCTTGATCGGTAGGCTAGGTTATTTTTTGGTTTCGGGCAGATCCGATTTTTACATAACTGTATTTTAAACTAGAATACTGTTGTTTTAATTCTTTACTTTCGATTTAACGCAGAGCTTTTATATATATATTATACTTCATAATGATCATATCTACCTATACCCGCGGTTCTTAGCCTGTGGTACGTGTACCCCAAAGGGTACGGGAAAGGTTATGCAGAGGTACGCAGGAGTACATATAATTTTCGTTTAAAAACAACCAGAAGTTTGAAGAAGGTCGACCAGTTTGCTGCGTGACTGATCACCTAACCACGTGACCAAGTGTCGCATTAGAAAGGTTAGCGGCGAGTAAGCGCTTTCTGTAATGAAAATATGTACATGTATTCGCGAACTTACGTGTGAGGGGGGTACCCGCGGTGGACACACCTTTGCACACTTTGGGGTACAGTCGCGAAAAAGATTGAGACCCGCTGAACTACGATAAAAAAAAAGAACCATGGTGAAAAAAATAGAACGAAAAGATATCAGGGCTACTGCGCAGGAGTTTCCAAACAAACCTGACAGTGTCTCTGTCAACCCTCCCCCCCTCCCACCTTCACCCCCTTCATTTCATGGGTACTAGCACCTGGCAGAGTGACCCTGTGTCTGATTAAGGTTCTGACATCAATTGACCAAAAAAAAATGCGTAAAATCGAAATTTCTAAGAAAATAACCAGGAAAAAAAAAATATTCTTTTTTAAATTTTAAATACAATCACACGCTCTCACAAACAGACACAAAACAACACATGGTCACAACATTGATAGTATCTTCATAAATAAAATCAACGCTACTTGTACTGGAGTTCATCATAGCCGAGGTCGGAAATAACTTGTATGCCGCCCGGGACAGACTTTATAATTTACACGCTCCTTTTTATAATACGAATGCTTTAAAATTCGAACGACTTAATAATCGAACTTAATATATTAAAATTCGTTAGAATACGAACCTGTTTTAAAATTGGAAAATCCGACGTAATATTTCTGTGTTATTGTTTTTTATACTTCAGGGGGGGGTATTTTTTTTTTAATTTACAAATATCTTTAATACACTCAAACTCATTTTAAATTCAACACTAAAATATGAACTTTAAAGATTTCAAACTCATGTACGAGTTATTATTTGTTCATTAAGTTAACTTTTTTTTTTCTTTTTACCAGAAACCGCAAGTATCAAATAAACGTATTTAAAGACTATAATTCAAATAAATCATTAACGCTGAAAAAATTTGCAATTGAACCATTCTTAAAATACTAAAGTAGTAAAATTTGGCTTTTAACGATTTCTTGACTGCTACATAATAAGGGAAGCTACTCTTCAGTACAACTACGATTTGGTTTTCTTATGGTGAATTCCCTTTCATTAGTGGATTTTTTTTTCGTCATTTATTAGGGACTTGCTTTTGTTCTATCTCTTCAGAAAAATCTTGATCGATGTGAACTTACTGATCGAAGTTCAAAATGGAGGTAAGGCGGCGAAGTGCAAAACGCCGAAAGGTATAGAGACAAAAAAAAAGTAATATATATTATTTTAACCAGTACTTGTGTTTTCTTGATCAGAGGTACTCCCACTAATGCTGAACGAAAGTAATTTACTGTTTGATTATATTTAAAAAAAAAAACGAATACATTTGACTGTCTCAGTCATAGGCGGATCTAACGGCTGGTAAACAGGTGGGCGACCTAGGGCTCGACTTCGGAAAGCTCCTTCTTTGGGGGGGGGGGGTGAGGCACCCATTTGTTTATTACTTTTTTTTTGCGCCCGGGCGCCAGACCGATCTACACCCACCTCTGGTTTCGATGCTGAATTAATAAATTGTTTATTAGGGACTTGCTTTTGTTCTTATGTTGCCTTAAATAAAGAGTGCCTCCATAATATACAAATACTAGCTGTACCCTGCAAAAACCTTTGCATAGAGTTAGATATATCCCCTTAGGCTTGATCGGTAGGCTAGGTTATTTTTTGGTTTCGGGCAGATCCGATTTTTACATAACTGTATTTTAAACTAGAATACTGTTGTTTTAAGTCTTTACTTTCGATTTAACGCAGAGCCCAAATCGCTTATATATATATATCATACTTCATAATGATCATATCTACCTATACCCGCGGTTCTTAGCCTGCGATACGTGTACCCCAAAGGGTACGGGAAAGGTTATGCAGGAGGTACGCAGGACTACATATAATTTTCGTTTAAAAACAACCAGAAGTTTGAAGAAGGTCGACCAGTTTGCTGCGCGACTTATCACCTAACCACGTGACCAAGTGTCGCATTAGAAAGGTTAGCGGCGAGTAAGCGCTTTCTGTAATGAAAATAAGTACATGTATTCGCGAACTTACGTGTGAGGGGGGGTACCCGCGGTGGACATACTTTTGCAGTCGCGAAAATAGGTTGAGACCCGCTGAACTACGATCAAAGAAAAGAACCACGTTGAAAAAAAATAACGATATCAGGGCTATTGCGCAGGAGTTTCCAAACAAACCTGACAGTGTCTCTGTCAACCCCCCCCCCCCCCACCTTCATTTCATGGGTACTAGCACCTGGCAGAGTGACCCTGTGTCTGATTTAGTCATGGATTTTGATGGTTTGTTTAAAGATAATACTTGCAACAGAATGTGTCAATCAATATTTATTGATTATATTATAATATATTATAATATTATAATAAAACTTTCATTATTTCCACTTGACTAGCTAAGGTTCATTAAAAAAATTATTTTTATTTTATGAAATCCTATTATAAGCCTTTTATTATTTTTTTTTTAAAATTCATGTCGGCATTATTTTCTGGAAATAGGCTGAGTCTAATACATGAGCCACGTAGTGGTCTGAACACAATTTTATTATATATTAATTAATTTTTTTTCAGTAAAAATTTGACAGCTTTAAATTAGAAAAAAAAAAGATGTTGTGGAAATGATATGTCTTATTGTCCAGGGACTAATGTTATTGGGCTAAAAACTAGAATATCTCTCCGATGTATTCTAAAGGTGTTAGTAGCATGACAGTTAGTTAATTGCATTAGTTAGTTCTGAAAATGGGAAGAATTAATTGTTGATGATATGTTTAGATTTTTACTAAAACAAAAATAATTCATTTCGTTGGTGCTATGTTGATAAACGTAATGTGTTTATGTCTATGAGTGTCAATGTATGTCAAAGTGTTAATAATACATGACAAAGTGTCTATGAGTGTCAATGTATGTCAAAGTGTTAATGCATGACAGTGCCTCTGAGTGTCAATATATGTCAAAGTGTTAATACATGACAAAGTGTCTATGAGTGTCAATGAGTGTAAATGTATGTCAAAGTGTTAATAATACATGACAGTGCCTCTGAGTGTCAATATATGTCAAAGTGTTAATACATGACAAAGTGTCTATGAGTGTCAATGTGTGTCAGAGTGTCTAAGGTTGTCGAAATTTCAACGTATATAAAAGTGTCTATGTATGTTGAAAAGAAACAGAGAAGAGTACAGAACCGCTATATTTAGACCAGTGTGCCTATGTTTAAGTGTACGTGTGTGTGTGTGTGTGTGTGCTTGTGTGTTTGTGTGTGTGAAGTGTTTTGTTGTTTTCCAAACATGGACGAAGTCGTCACCCTTTTATTTACTTCTCGGCTAGACAATAACTTTCAAGTTTCTTCAAGTAAGCTCCCCGATTGGTTGTCTGCTCCAACTTCAAGCCTGAGTGAGATCGATGGCTTCTGGAAGAAAGTCTCCAAACTGACCTCGACAGACATTTCTGCCCCACCGTCCGCCCCATCACAAAGAAAATTGACCAGACGTCAACTAATAAAATGTCTGACCTGACATTGGCTGAATGATTTCATCGTTTGCTTATCAAGGTAAATCTTCTTTGAAAGAATAGCGCAACACCCAATTTCCCTTCGCATTTCAGCAGACGATAAAATGATGAGGTTCATTGAGTCGGACAGAATGTTGCATAAATTCAGTAATTATAGGCATTATTTTATAATTAAATTGATCCATGAATTCAGAGTTATAGAAATATCGGACAAATATTTTTAATTCATTTTTTCAACTTTCATTTCTGCGATCAGGTTAGGCGGGAAAATAAAACTGAGCATTGATCAATAAGTTAAGGCTGCTATATGTTGTGACGACTGACAGAGACGAAAGTATTGCAGCTGAGAAGAAAAAAAAAACAACACAAGGAATTGTTTGTCTGACAGTCTCTCCCCCCCCCCCGGTCTAATATAAACATACACAGTGTAAGTAGGGTCAGGCCACCTTCGGGTACCATTTTATTGAGGTAAAGCCCTCTTTTGCAAACAATTTGAATACGTGCCCAGACACACACATTTTTTTTTATATTTATAATTTTTATGAGTCGATCTCCCTAGCGGAGGGGTCGGCAACCTACGGCTCGCGAGCCGCATGCGGCTCTTTCGAAATCATGTCAAATTGTGGCCTTCCAGTTCCATGCAAAAATAATAATCATTATATTATTTTCTATACCTAATCCTAGTCAAAATACCATAATACTGAAACAACAATTTTAATGGCTCTTTAAAAGCTGAGAAAATTGTAAATTATAACTTTTGGCTCTTCCGTCTCAATAGGTCGCCGACCCCTGCCCTAGAGGAGACCCCCCCCTCAAAGGACGATCCCCTAGCGAACAAAATCCGAAAAAAAAAAGAAAAAAAAATACATGTAATATTGAAGCATAAAGAGTGTAGGCCCTATATCTTTTAAATTTTATTTTCTTCTTATGACTGACATAATGTGGGTAAAAAAAAGCCATTAGAGATTAATGTATCATTACTTTGGTATATTGTCAATTGTCTTATCATAATACGCCTATAATTGTACTAAATTTAACAAATTGTATCTGTTTATGGCTCTTTTTATTCAAAAAATTCACTAAAATGTTTAATGAAATGCTTTGATCTTGATTTATTAATTCAAAAAATAACTTTTATTTTTTTTCATCGAAGTTGATTATTACATTATATTTCTCTCGTTCACCCACACAGAGACAGACAGCATTCTCTCGCTCACCCACACAGAGACAGCATGACTCCGTGCTTCTCAACCGGTGCAGACGTACCTCAAAGTGTACTGGTACGGTTAGTCATGAATACCCAGCAATAAATATTTTTCTACAAAAATAAACAAGAGTTTAATGAGAAATTCGCCTGTTTGATGCGTGACTCAACACTACACCACATGACAAGTATTACATTAGAAAGGTAATTACGATAAGAAGATAGTATCTTATTCTCTCTCTAAATACGACTATGGGTTAGGGTTTAACTCTCAACTGTTGTTCATTTTCGGCCATTTTTTTAAGCTGATTTCAGGGTGTTTTGTAAAACTAGGCATTTTTCATTATGTTATAAGCTACCTAGTGAAGTTATACGTCGTTAAATTTGGAAATGAATAAGCTATTTAATGATATACAACTTTTGATATAATAGAAATTTTTAATTTTGTAAAATTATAGTGTAAATGATTTTTTTAATAATTTACCTAAAAATACAAATACACCACAAACGGTAAGAATAAAAAAAAAGGTATGAAGAATTTAAACAAAATCTTTATTATTTACATAAACATTATTCATTTGTACAACACATAAATAAATGTGGACGTAAAATTATGATAATTTTTTTTTATTCAACTTTAATTGATACTACAGAAATTGGAAAAAAAAATAAGGACTCATGCCTCTAGAGTGAAGAAAGACATATAATTTTCACACAATGTTAGACAAGACAAAATTGATCATTAAAATTTCTATATTATTATTATAAGTGACAGGAAACACATTTAAATGAATAAAAAAATAAAGTTTTCCACCATTTATTTGTTTTTCTAAGGATATTATACTTATTTAAAAGTTGATCACTTTTGTCACCCCTTCCATATTAAGAAAAATCACCAAATTTCACTTTTCCCAAGAAATCATGCTTAGTCACCAAACAGCCCGGCCTCAAATACGCGCGAAGCACTCCCTTTTTTGACATTTTGTCAAAAAAGGGAGCCACAGCGACAAAAATTCCTAGTGCATTATGTCTACAAAAATAAAAAATCTATTTTTCTTTGCCACTGTATCCCAGGGTTGGCGTTGCACATATATAATAAAACATAAAAAAAAATTGACCAAAAGTAAAAATATAAAGAATTATAACGTCCAAAAAATTGTCGCTCACAGGTGGTCGAAAAGTCAATGCTACGATGGTTGAGAGTTAAACTCATCTTTATAAACATATCAACTAATCATAATAAATCAGCCAACTAATCATAATAGGCTACATCAATCAACCAATCATAATACATCAATCAACCAATCAAATTACATAAATCAACTGATCATTATACATCAATCAACCAATCAAATAACATCAAATAACTAATCATATTACATCAATCAACTAATCTATCAAAAGGATCTCAGATAAACAACCAGAGTAAAAATTATTCATAAAATTTCTTATGTAAACATCCCTCCCAATCCATCAATCTGTGGGGAGAAGATTCCCACATGTGGAAAATAAAATTTAGATCAAAGTAAACATTTCCCTTTGTTGTCAAGTGCCATTACACTTACTGTGCTGCTTAAATTTTTTCATATTTTTTTTTTAAATGATCTTTGAAGTCAAATTCCAAACAATAAAGGTGTAATTAATGTACTCACAGGCTGTGGTTATAAAAACAAATTTCTACCTGGATAAACGAATCTCTTAGTGACGGCCAGGAAGAGAAAAGGTTTATTTATAGAAAGGATTATAGATTACTTCTTTTTTCTTTACTAGCCATTATAAAAAAATGAGATGAGTTTAAAATAGGCGAAATAATTTTAATATACTTAAATTATTTTCAGAAATTTAGTTCAAATAAAAGAGAGACATTGGTTTATGTGGTTATGTGAACGTTTGTTATTGGTTAACATTAAGCTTGCGTGTTTTGTAATGATTCCTATTTTGATAATCTGTGGGTTACCTAAGATTATATTCTGTCGTTGTTTTGTTCTGTTTTTTTTTAAGTTTTGCAGGCGTATTCAAAATATTAAACTTTGAGCTGAAAAAAAACATTAATCAGTTGATAAAAATGTACAAATAAAGTCATGCGCACTGTACAATGTAATCGAATGGAACAGTCTGATCATCCCATTGTTAAGCCTTTCATTAAGTATAGATAACATAGAAAGGAAACGATGCTAAACTTATTAAATTATGAGGGAGGGGGGGGTAAGCTGAAAGCAGCCAGCCAGAAATTTGTCTAACCCCTTTCAGGGATAAATAATAAAGGCTGATTGACAGATCTTTATATCTATGGTTTATCTTTGAAAAAAAAAAAGAAAAAGTTACTCAATTTAAAGTATACTAGTGTGTGTGTGTGTGTGTGTGTGTGTGTGTGTGTGTGTGTATGTGAGATCTCGCACTGAGCTCGTTGTGTGAGGAGGAGGGGGGGACAGCCCCGTGATGAGGGATGAATTAGCTAAGAATTTAAAGGATCTGTCAGAGGAATTAATGGTTTAAAGATACCCCCCTTTTACCTTTAAATATTGTATGGGAGTGTCCCCCGTTTTAAACAGCCTCTCTGTGATCACGTTTAATTTAATAATGAACACACTGCTTAACCTAATGTAAACTCCATGTTTTACTCATTTTAATACATGTATTAGCGACAAAAATGTTCCGATGCTATGCTAGATAACAGTTTAGAGTGCTAGCTGCAGTAATAGGTTTTAACCCCACACCCACAACAATCAATAAATAGACACAAACTCTGCTATTGCGGCTTGTTGCACGCAATGACCTGCATCGCGGTAAATCTCCCCCCCCCACCCCTTAACCGCTCACCACGCCTACCCCCCCCCCACCCCCCGATCCAATTAACTACTATCACACTAAAACTGTACCTCCTCGAGCGCAGAAAACTAATCACCCGTTATCAACGCAAGTTTCTCGTTTCCAACACAAAATAACAAAGAAGATCGATACGTTGATACAGTGAAATGTTGGTCACAACATGTAGGCCTATAACTGCAGTGAGGGAAGGGAGACAGTGAAATGTTGGTCACAACATGTATAATTGCAGTGAGGGAAGGGAGACAGTGAAATGTTGGTCACAACATGTATAATTGCAGTGAGGGAAGGGAGACAGTGAAATGTTGGTCACAACATGTATAATTGCAGTGAGGGAAGGGAGACAATGAAATGTTGGTCACAACATGTATAATTGCAGTGAGGGAAGGATGACAATTCGGACGTTTACGAAGTTTACGAGTTCGAGGTTTGGTTTACTTACTGCATTGACGTCAATAATCTTAGCTAGTTTATGCTGTGTAAAATATCTATTTCAATTCAGAGCTGTCTTTACGTTTTCGAAGACCCATAGACAGCAACCTTTTGATTTGTTTTTGAGACATAGAGCAAAAGTACATGTCATGATACTATGATGTTTGATTGGCATTTCTACTTATAGAAGCCTTAAAACAGTGGATGCCTTAGGTAGTCGCCAAACAAGCCCCTCTGGAGGTACCATGCTATCCTGGTCTGGGAGACACATCATGGTCTATGGGGAAAAGATCATTGGAGTTCTCAAGTCAGGAAAAAAAAAACTTTTGCGACGGTGGTGGTACTGTGCTCAATGAGGACTATACGAGACCGTAGTACTCACAGCTAGCGGTGGTGACGGATGTGGTCGGCACACAACACCCTTCCACTCTGTCCCACTCAAGCACACCTTCGCATCCTGCCTTTACGGGCGGGGGGTTCAGGCATATTACACTCTCCCCTCTGTCCAAGTGGTAGGAAAAATCTCCCTGCCTTGCCAGTCAGGCCAGTCTAGGCAGGTCTTAAAACCCTTTTTTTTTGTCTTTCCGGCAGATGTTAGAGGGCACACTCACCCCGCCTCTCTGTAGGCACTGCAGACATGCATCAGCGCTGCCAACAGTGCTGGTGTGGTAGGCTCACTACACCCTATCATGCTGGCAATGGCGGCGAAAAAAAAACATGCCCCTCTGTGTGAATATATTAAGAGAACATGTTTAGAGAAACCACAATATGGAAGGTAAAAATCTGGTAATATGATAGAAAGGGAAGATAAAGAAGCAAAAAAGAACCGAATGTTTTCAAGTATGACTTGAATAGAGACAATAGTGCGAATGAACGGCGCACAAATCATTTTGTGAGCGATCGAAATTTCATTTTAGTTGACTCCTGAACCCTCAAGTGAATTTATTTCCCAAAGGAATGAGTAAATTATTGATGCCATGAAGATTATGGTAAACACGTCTATGGCGTCAGAAAAAAAGTTGGAATGGTTTACCAAGTATCATTGTGAAGTGTGATTTTTTTTTGTTATAATTGTTAGTATCTTTTAAAATAACGTGGATTTCTTTAGCTATAAAATTGTATATAAAGTTTGTAATCAAATTACATTTATTTATTATGTGTTTATTTATGTTTTGTTTTTGTTTGATCAGTTAAAATATTTCTTGAAGTCGTTATTATAAAACAAAAATGAACATCAAAATATTTGTTCACAAGAAAATGTTTTATTTCTGTGTGTTTGTTTCACTTATTTTCTGGGATTTTTTTTACCCCTTTTTGTGTATTTTTTGTGAACATATAAAATTCTTGTCATTTGTTAATTAAACAAACACGTACACTATTACAAACACACATAATATAACATGTAATGCATAATACACACTTACACTTACACAAAGAAACATTCACATAGTACATACATACACAAACACATTCACAAACATACACAACAACAATCACAAGCTCTGACACATAGCACATACACACATTCACAAACAAACACACCACCAATAACAGCCCCTCACACATAACACATACACAAACACACTCACAAACATACACACCAACAATCACAATCCCTCACACATAGCACATACACACACACACTCACAAACATACACACCAACAATCACAATCCCTCACACATAACACATATACAAACACACTCACAAACATACACACCATCAATCACAAGCCCTCACACATAACACATATACAAACACATTCACAAACATACACACCAGCAATCACAAGCCCTCACACATAACACATACATAAACACATTCACAAACATACACACCAGCAATCACAATCCCTCACACATAACACATACACAAACACATTCACAAACATACACACCAGCAATCACAAGCCCTCACACATAACACATACATAAACACATTCACAAACATACACACCAGCAATCACAACCCCTCACACATAACACATAGGCCTACACATAACACACACACACGCACGCATTCGTTTCATTTCAATCAAATCACCAACGTCTTCCAATAACTGTAGACTAGCTTGACGTGAGTACCGCATTGGGTATTTGTCTTGTCTATAAACTGCGGGTGAGTACAATCAAGACCTGTGTGATAAAAGTATTGGCTCAATTGTAGAACCGATTCCTGGGTGAGACCCAATCAGTTGATCGATATATTAACGACATATAAATAAAAAAAAAGTCAAAATTCATATGTGGGGGCCAATTTCTGTTTTTATAAGGAAGGGGGGCTATGTTTTTTTATGCTTGGGTGCCCCGTATTATAAATTGTAAGTTGTTTTTTATTGTAGTATAAACATTACTAAAAAAATAATTAGCTACATAATTATGTACAAGATGTTCCTTTATAGACTTGAAATTATCGAAATAGTGTAATGTCATAGATAATGCACACATATTGAAATTTAGGAATTTTCAACGTTACAAATAAATGATACCAAGTTCATAATTGAGTTGCATAATTTACAGACACACACACACTCACACACACACATACACAAACACACATACACTCACTCACACACACAAACAAACGCATACACACACACATTCACATTCACATACACACACACACACTCACACACATACACACATGCACACACACAGATACACACACATATACTCACTCTCTCTCTCACACACACACAAACACATACACACCCACAAACACCCACACACATACACTCACTCACACACACACTCACACAAATACATACACACACACTCACACACACACCATACACACATATACACACACATACACTCACTCACAAACACAAACAAACACCCACACACATACACTCACTCACACACAAACTCACACAAAAAGTGAAATGAAATATTAAGTATCAAAATAGAATTGACGGATACGAATTATTGAATAAAACATTGAATATAATTGGTCCAACTATTATACTAGACTGGGGACAATTCATTAACTACCGGATCTAGTCCGACCCCCCCCCTCCCATCGTTCTCCATCAGCCGTTTAGTTCTCATAGTCATTAATATCTTCGCAAAATCAATAAACCAAAAAGATTACGTCACAGGCCATTCAGACATTGTCGCCAAATACAAGATACAATCGACGTGACGGGGGCAAGGGTCATTGTGGGGTACACTGTATGATGGGAGGTCACTGTGGTGTACACTGTGTGATGGGAGGTCACTGTGGTGTACACTGTGTGATGGGAGGTCACTAGTAAGGTGTACACTGTGTGATGGGAGGTCACTGTGGTGTACACTGTGTGAGTGGAGGTCACTGTGGTGTACACTGTGTGATGGGAGGTCACTAGTAAGGTGTACACTGTGTGATGGGAGGTCACTGTGGTGTACACTGTGTGAGTGGAGGTCACTGTGGTGTACACTGTGTGATGGGAGGTCACTAGTAAGGTGTACACTGTGTGATGGGAGGTCACTGTGGTGTACACTGTGTGAGTGGAGGTCACTGTGGTGTACACTGTGTGATGGGAGGTCACTAGTATGGTGTACACTGTGTGATGGGAGGTCACTAGTATGGTGTACACTGTGTGATGGGAGGTCATTGTGGTGTACACTGTGTGATGGGAGGTCACTGTGGTATATACTGTGTGATTGGGGGTGGGGGGAGGGACGTGTCACTGTGGTAAACACCGCCTTGACATTCTTCAGTTGAGTTGATTCACAGATTGAGATGAGGCATCGGTATATGGGTTAAATTAATATAAATATAAATGATCCCTTTTTCCCCCTACCACTCAATTATCTCATTTCTCTGTCCTTACACGTTCCCCCACCTCCCCCTTTTCTCTATGTGATATGTTTGCTTATAAGTTAGGTATTATTTTGCTGTAATGAGATATATAATATATTGATAAGAAAACGTCATAAGTGAAGAATTTGTTTCATAAACTGAACTAACAAAATGAACGTTTTATCAAAATTAAATGCAAAGAGAACAAAAAAGTTTAAAAGTTTACTATAGTCTTAAAACTTTCGCACACAATATTGGAACTAAACCGTCGGCCTACATATAACATGTACAAACAAACAAACAATTTACATTGTTTGCAGCACATTGTTTATAAAACTTAAAGTTCTATTTAACATTGTTTGATTATTTTGTTTGTGAGTCATTACAAAAAAGAAATAATTGTTATTGTAGATCATTTAGCAAGATAAATTATTGAATAGAACAATTAATTATTCAACACACTAATTACAACATAACAAATGCACACGCATTAAACAGAGTGCAATCAGTGACGCTAATAACTGGCATTGTGGAGCCGTATTATTAATGTTTCTGATTTGTTTGTGTGTGTGCATATTAATCTCTTCCTGGTCCCAATGTGAATCTATTGATACGATACTTTTTATTGAATTAATCGATATATAACAAGAAAATGAAAAATATATTTAGAAAGAAAGAGATATATATAGAGAGAGAACGAAAGAGAGCGAGAGGGGGGGGGTGAGAGGGAGGGGGTGGCGGCGTGTCAGTAGTGAAGAGATATGGCAAGCATTAGGTGGGTTTAGGGGGGTGTGGGATGGGTAGGGGGGGCCGTGTAAGGATAGAGAAATGAGATAATTGAGTGGTAGGGAAAAAAAAAACATTCCGAAATTGACATGAAAGAAATACATGCATGCTGATGATAGATGGTCTGGAAGGGGGTGGGGGAGGAGGACACTGAAAGGGTTAAAGCCGGGGGGGGGCAGTTCTTTTGAAGGGGAGGGGCAAGGCAGAGAATTTCTTACACGTACGGGGGTCGCTAGACAAACGTACCTATCGTAACCCTCTAAGTATGTAAGATTTAATACGAGTTAACATTTGAAAAGACACCCGGACGGCCACTTGGGCAGACACAATACACACAAAACAGCTGGAGTGTTCTGTTTACTAACACCCCTATGGATATCTATGTTACAAAAGAGTTGGAATTGTTCTTAAAAGATAGCCCCATGTCCCTATCTCTACTTCCTGTTGTTTTTTAATACATGTAGGCCTATTTTATTTCTGTTCCTTTTATTTATTGCTCTTCAAAGAGATTTTTTAGTTTATATGAGTATATATATATATATATATATATATATATATATATATATACTTTTTTTTACTACATGGCCACAGTGGCGCCGAGAGCAAACACGGGCCTCAGGCCGGGCAGGACATCATTGCAGGCCCCTTAATAAACAATAAGCCATGAAAAAATTGACATGGTCGGGGCGGCCGGGTCCCCTTACAGATGCGGGCCCCCTGGCAATGACCCCCCTGCCCCCCCTCGGCGTGCCTGCATGGCCATATAATCAGTGGAAGACTTAATATTAATTTTTTTTAAAATACACAAACATATAATAATACACACTGGCGGCGCACAACTACAGAATAAGACACATTTATACATATGCATATGTATTAGTGTGCTGTTGTATGTATGTGTGTGTGTTAGTGTGCTGTTGTGTGTATATGTGTGTGTTAGTATGCTGTTGTATGTATATGAGTGTGTTAGTGTACTGTTGTGTGTATATGTGTGTGTTAGTGTGCTGTTGTGTATATATGTGTGTGTTAGTGTGCTGTTGTGTATATATGTTTGTGTTAGTGTGCTGTTGTGTATATATGTGTGTGTTAGTGTGCTGTTGTTTGTATATGTGTGTGTTAGTATGCTGTTGTATGTATATGAGTGTGTTAGTGTGCTGTTGTGTGTATATGTGTGTGTTAGTGTGCTGTTGTGTATATATGTGTGTGTTAGTGTGCTGTTGTGTATATATGTTTGTGTTAGTGTGCTGTTGTGTATATATGTGTGTGTTAGTGTGCTGTTGTGTATATATGAGTGTGTTAGTGTGCTGTTGTTTGTATATGTGTGTGTTAGTGTGCTACCGTGTGTATATGTGTGTGTTAGTGTGCTGCCTTATGTATATGTGTATGTTAGTGTGCTGTTGTATGTATATGTGTATGTTAATGTGCTGTTGTGTGTATATTGTGTGTGTTAGTATGCTGCCGTGTGTATATGTTTGTGTTGGTGTGCTGTTGCCTGTATATGCATCTGTTCTATACAACTACATCCATAACACACTGGATACATCCGACTTCAGTGACGTTATTTCTTCTACATCACTGGCAGAGTCGGATTAAACGGCGTCCGTTCAGGGTGCGTCCTAGACCCAGACTTACAGGGGGCCCCGTAAAACATATTGTTACACTTAAGTATTTTTATTTTAGGTGTCTCTGTCCTTTTTAAAAGGACCAAAATGTACCTCTGCCTTCGGTGCCCTACCTTAATTCGCCCCTGATCAGGGTTTCCACACAATGGAAGTACGACAGTCTCATTTCAATTCTTTGTTGTTGTTGTTTTTTCTGTGATGCAAGAAACTTTTTTTACGTGGCGAATCAAAGTTAATTTATCAAGATTGAGTGCACGTAAATTTTAAAATAATGGAATAGGTTGAGTCTTTAGGAGACTCACACAATTCAACCAAGAGCTGCACTTTGCCTTCATTGCTTTTACATTATAAGTCAACTTGAACTAATAAGTTCAGTTTTGAAATGCATTGACTATTCTGTGTGATAAAAGTCCCCAATAATTTTCTCCAGTACTTGTATTATTCATGAATGAAGTCAACTGGTCGACTGACTCAAAGCGGAACTGTAAATCTTCATTTGGAATCCCTTTTACGTTCTCCAGACTATCGGAAGTATTTTTCTTTTTTGTCGATTTTTATTAGACATCACAGAATTAATCAAGAGTTCCATACTATATCTAGTCTGTTTCCAATAGTCCCATATAATATCTAATCTGTGTCCTAGAGTTCCATTAATATTTAGTCTGTGTCGTATAGTCCCATACAGGCCCGTGGCGTGCGGGGGGGGGGGGCAGGGGGCGGCCCCCCGCTGCGTTTTGTCTGCCCCCCCCTGCTTATTTGTTCTACTTAGTCACATGTATTACCTGGCCCCCCTGCTATTGCCTGGCCCCTCTTGTAGAATGCCTGGCCCCTCCTGTAGAATTTTCACGCTACTGGGGCTGGTCCCATATAATATCTAATCTGTGTCATAGAGTCCCGTATAATATCTTGTCTGTGTCATAGAGTCCCATATAATATCTTGTCTGTGCCATTTAATTGGAACTCTCTGGACAACTTCAAAATTAAACCATCGACTAAACAATAGAACTTTCATGAACATTGTGTATTGAACAACATTCGATTAGGAACATTATGTGAGTGGAAAATAATTCGGTATGGAATATTTTACAATAGGTCATTTGATTTGGACATTAAAGGATACAGTATAGGAAACAGATTTGGGATATCTGTTACAGAAACCGAATAATTCATTATATAATGATCATTATAAAAATATAGAACACTTGGAATGTAAAATTCAAAAGATAACATTTATTATAGAACAATTAGAATGTTACGTTTGGTATGATACCATAAGGTATGAAAGATTTTGTATAAAACATTGGTTGTGAAACTTTGTGTACACAACATAGAACATTGCTTTGGTATAATGTGTTTACCTATAGAAAGTAGAATGTTTGGTATGGAACAATTGGCTCTAAACTTTTGAAAAAAGCGCTTTTGGTATATGAATATAGAACATTTTGTTTATAGCTTTTTTATGTAACAGTTGGTTATACACATTGGGAATATAATATCCGGGACAGAAAAAAAATATAATAATGAACATTTAGTATATAACGTTTTGTATGGATGGAACATTTGTGAAGTTCTACTCACGAACTATTGCGTGACATCTTCTTCCATCTTTTATTACTACCGGCAGACTTAATGTACTCACGATGCCACACGCACACACACAAACACACACACAAACACACACACAAACACACACGTGTCAGCTCTCAGTCAAATTATGGATTGTCTCTCTCCAACAGTGTAAACGTTCCCTGCAATCTACCACATTCCGCTGGCCATGTAAATACAAAAATTGTGGTTCGAAATAATGTTTTGATAGTTGGTCTGCAGTCTAGTAAACATATGCATAATTGTATAGACAATGGATTACTAACGACTATGAAATATTGACTTTGATATCTGACTACATACATATATATATATATGTACTACTTACTATGAAATATTGACAGGTGACTACATACATATATATGTACTACTTACTATGAAATATTGACAGGTGACTACATACATTTATATGTACTACTTACTATAAAATATTGACAGGTGACAACATTCACATAGGTAAAACATTAACATTTCTCTGTTTATGAGTGTGTTACGGTAAAAAAGTAACTTATGGGTTACTGAGTTGATAATTTAGATGTTTCCAGATGTAATGATCATTTATAGACAATGAACAGAATTGCATGGACAAAAGTATTAATGAAAGACTTTAAATCAGATTTATGTGCACAAATATATCATTAAGGCGGCTATAAAACGATGTACATGCATACTGACCTATTACTAACATATTTAGCTGCAGTAAGTGATAAATCAAAGACTAGAGAGAGACAAGTCTAAAAAAAAATCAATCAGTAGGTGGCTGTTTGTACAGATCGTTCAAGCGTAGATTTAAGAGCCGATTAAATGCTAATTTGTTTTTTTTTAGGACCACTAAAATAATGATTTGTTTCCACGGACCACTAAAATAACAATTTGTTTCCACAGACCACTAAAATAATGATTTGTTTCCATGGACCACTAAAATAATGACTTGTTTCCACGGACCACTAAAATAACGAATTGTTTCCACGGACCACTAAAATAACGACTTGTTTCCACGGACCACTAAAATAACGATTTTTTCCACGGACAACTAAAATAACGATTTGTTTCCACGGACCACTAAAATAACGATTTGTTTCCACGGACCACTAAAATAACGATTTGTTTCCACAGACCACTAAAATAACGACTTGTTTCCACGGACCACTAAAATAACGAATTGTTTCCACGGACCACTAAAATAACGATTTGTTTCCACGGACCACTAAAATAACGATTTGTTTCCACAGACCACTAAAATAACGACTTGTTTCCACGGACCACTAAAATAACGACTTGTTTCCACGGACCACTAAAACAATGATTTGTTTCCACGGACCACTAAAATAACAATTTGTTTCCACAGACCACTAAAATAACGACTTGTTTCCACGGACCACTAAAATAACGAATTGTTTCCACGGACCACTAAAATAACGATTTTTTCCACGGACCACTAAAATAACGAATTGTTTCCACGGACCACTAAAATAACGATTTGTTTCCACGGACCACTAAAATAACAATTTGTTTCCACAGACCACTAAAATAACGACTTGTTTCCACGGACCACTAAAATAACGAATTGTTTCCACGGACCACTAAAATAACGATTTGCTTCCACGGACCACTAAAATAACAATTTGTTTCCACAGACCACTAAAACAACGATTTGTTTCCACGGACCACTAAAATAACGACTAGTTTCCACGGACCACTAAATTGATGACAATAAAAATTTCTACACGTCAGGATGACTTGATCGTATTGTAAAAACAAGCAATTAAGCCTGTTCCATTCTGGACACAGGACGTGTTAGCGCATTTTCGTGTTATGTATCAGTACGTTTGTTAGCTTTCAGTAAATATTTGTAAATTTTGGAAATGTTTATAAATTCAATTGTGTAATGCATATATCTATAAAAAAAAATTATAAAGACGTTTCTTTATATTTGAAAAAAAATTATTGTCTCTTAAATCTATCTACAAGTGGTTTGTGGTTACTGAAATAGGACTCATAATTGAAAACATTCGAAATTATAGTCATTTAATCGTCCGAAAACTCCGTCAATTGTTGCATAGCTCTGATACTTTCAATTAAACTCAGAACACAAGCTTACTATTTCATTTGATGAGTTTCTTAATAAATCTTGGTGAAACTACGTGCTGCAGTATTTCGCACCAAATGAATGGGTTATTGGACGTACAAGGTGTATATATAATATATAAGCCCCTTAGGAGCCCTGAAGCCCGGCCCTCAGAGGTCCTATCGCAAAATGGACTTTTGATGTACACTTGGCAGGCCAAGACCTACAAAATGATATATACATCATGGGTCTAGGACTTATAGTTGCTGAGATATAGCGCTCCTTTATTAATATAGCTTATATAGTAAAAAACGGTACTAAGCCCCCTTTTACGGCCCTCAGAGGTCAGATCGCGAAATGGAAAAAAGACATTTCTTGGCAGGCCAAGACCTACAAAATGATATATGCATCATGGGTCTAGGACTTATGGTTGTTGAGATCTAGGGTGATGACAGACAGACAGACAAAACGGGGACACTTTTTTAAATTTTGAAGCATTAACTCCAAATATTTGACACAGAAATCAATAAAAGAGATTTACTATAAATCAATGTACAGCAGTTTTTTTTTTTTAAAAGCAATGACTCAAGGAAAATGTATTCTAAGAAAATAGGTAAGAAAATAGAAGAGTTACACAGCCGCCCATGTGTGTTATGAGACGTTGTATAAAGACTGAATACACAAAAAACAACAACATTAATATCAGGCTTATATAGATGACTGTGATGTATTGGCGTCGTGGGATGTTAAGGAAACTTCAAGCAATATATCAACAGACACTGATGAATCGAACGAGCTTTACAAGTGGAAGTGCTTATGTGGACTGTGTGAAAAAATCGAAGTGTTTGCTTGTTTGTAAAATATAACTTTTTCATCAAATTAATTAACATTTTATATGACATCTTTACACAACTAAATAGTGGTTCATATTTATAAAAGCTAACATGTTATTATCGGCACTTTCGTTTATTTTAAGAACTCAATGTGGCCCGCGATTCAAAAAGTTTGCCAACCCAACCCGTTTTTTGAAGTATGTACACAACAGGCAAAGGTATTATTATTTACGCAGTGGCTACGGGACCATCAAGCACCAATATATTAAAGTAAAGTTCCCTTAACCCTAACGGGTTATCGGGGCAGATGAAGTGTAGAATTCATCTGTTTCTATAACCTCGGCATATGAAGGGGTTGTGTGGTTAGCACAACGCCCAGCCGCCTTTACTCCCCAACTTAAAGTCAGGTACCCATTGAAAGCTGGGTGGACTTTGAAACACATTTCACCTGGAAAAATTCCACATGGTTCTCACCGAGGATCGAACCCAGGACTCTCAGGTCGACAGTCGAGTATCTACACCACTCGGCCACCCGTCCCCAATATATTAGGGTTAGGAATATTGCTGGTGCCCGTATTTTTTTCTGGTACCAGCAGTTATATTAGGGTTAGGAATAGGGTTAGGATTAGTGTTAGGGTTAGGGATAGGGTTAGGGTTAGGGTGTGGAGCAATATCTATTGCTGGTACCCGGAAAAAAAATGGTGCCGTAGCCACTGCGTATTATTTATAGCTGGAATAAACAACAACTTTAGAATTATGTAATTACATTTTCTTTTATACAACCAACCATCTGCTCTCTCCACTCATGTTCTTTCTCTTAAGGTTTCTTATCTTTTCTATATCACACTCACACACACACACACACACACACACACACACACACAATCCACATCTTATAATACGGATGCTCCATAAAAATGCTAATATATCGTGCCAACTTCACCAGCATCCGTTTCTACCGGCATGTCACATGTCTCGTTCACGAGACGAGATTTCTTGATAATTTCAACTCCGTACAAATAGACCGTCTGATGAGTGGCAACGTACAAATAGAACATTTCGAAGATGACTAGCTTTACATATAGATAATTTTAGGATGAATTCGGTACTCTGTTTCTCGCGTTTACCAAAAGTGCAGTTGAATACACGGGAGGGGGGGGGAAGTACATTACAGAAGAATGGTTTATGACGATCGGTAATAATATACTGTAATATAAATAAATAATGATTACTTAAATCCGTAAGGGGGGGGGTGTTAATCTCTTGATTCTGTAAACTAAGCTTACCATATTTTCTCGATGCCAAGCTTGGGCGGGAGTTTGGGCGATGGGCGGGTAGGGGAGGGGGTGGGGAAAGGGGTAGATGAGTGGTGGAAAGAACGCACCAAAAATGAGTATGGACGAGTATGGAGTCAGCACGCTCCGCGGGTGTGGCCGGGACAGCGAAATAAAAGCTTTAGCTGTCTGTTGTTTGTAAACCATTGGCTTTGAAATCTTGACACATTCTCTCACCTATTTTAGTTTTACATCAGAGGTGTGCGGATCTTGAAATTTAGCGTCCGCGTCCGTCCGCGGATTTCTATCAATGATCCGCGTCCGCGTCCGCAGAATCTTACAACATTGGTCCGCAGTCAGTCCTCGCGTCCGCATTGCTGAAATTTAGCTGTTTAAATGACTTGAAATTTGTTATGGTAACGCTAAAGAAGATCCGCGTCAGTCCGCGAGTCCGCAACTTAACCATACGAAGCGTCCGCTGTCAGTCCGCGGATTCGGAAAAGTCTGCGGATCTGCGTCCGCAAGCGGACGCGTCCGCTGTCCGCTCATCTCTGTTTTACATACACTTTTGACAAGCTACATTTTTTCCCAGTTGACAAAAAATAGTTAGACGTACGTCACCACAACAAATTTGATAACTGTCACTATGGGGGATAATTTCATTAGCATTAGTGTCGATCTTTTTTTCTTTTCTGATGCTCTAGGAAAAGGGGAAAAACTTTTGAAGTAACCCAAGAAAATATTCACAAATTTGACGGCAGAAAGAGGCCAGCAGATATTTCAACGTCAGAAAGAGGTCAGAAGATATTTTGATGGCAGAAAGAGGCCAGCAGATATTTTGACGGTAGAAAGAGGCCAGCAGATATTTTGACGGTAGAAAGAGGCCAGCAGATATTTTGACGGTAGAAAGAGGCCAGCAGATATTTTGACGGTATAAAGAGGCCAGCAGATATTTTGACGGTATAAAGAGGCCAGCATATATTTTGACGGTAGAAAGAGGCCGGCAGATATTTATCGATAGAAAGAGGCCAGCAGATATTTTGACGGTAGAAAGAGGCCAGCAGATATTTTGATGGCAGAAAGAGGTCAGCAGATATTTTGTCGGCAGAAAGAGGCCAGTAGATATTTTGACGGTAGAAAGAGGCCAGCAGATATCTGCATTAAGAGCAGTAGCATGAACCGTACTGTTAAAAGCAATTTGAAAAAAAAAAGATGTTTTAAAAGCATTCTTGAATTTAAGTATGTGAATGGAACAATGTATTCCCATCACACATTGCAGGCACCACGTGACAACAGAAAATGTGTCAGTATCATTGCAGGCATCACGTGACAACAGAATATGTGTCAGTAGCATTGCAGGCACCACGTGACAACAGAAAATGGGTCAGTATCATTGTAGGCACCACGTGACAACAGAAAATGTGTCACTCAGTATCATTGTACGCACCACGTGACTACAGCGATTTCGTGATTATAGAGACTATTTCGGCTCAACTCTAAACATGTTTCAATTTAAAAGAGAAAAATCCAAACTGTAGAAAAATAAATTAATGGGAGATTTTTGTGCGGCCTCTGCTGGTTCACTGTTGTTGTTTTATCAAATGAACAAAGAAAACAAAAAAATATTAATTAGATATTGAAAGAAATATTTTTTCCCTTGAGCTTGTTGGCCAAATTAACCCAGTTTGATAGATTGATATATAAATTGAATTATAATTTCTTTTTACCATTAATTGTATAAATGAGCAATAGCTTGATCGAAAAAATAGCATCATTTTATTGCGGAAATGTCTTTAATTCAAATGAGCAATTTGAGCGTAATGTTGTTTGCTAAGAGGGTACGGGGGGGGGATATTTTTTGTTATCTTAAAACATGTTTGTTTGTTTGTTTTAGAAAAAAATCAATTACAACTTTAAATAGTTATTTATACATTGCATTGAGAGTGTTACAGGTTGTACCAACGGCACATACACATAAATATGTGTAGGGGAATTCAAAACCTTTTATAGTTTTGGTTTCATATACATTTTTTTCTAAATAATTTTGTAATATTTAATTTACCACCTAATGGACTGCGCAAAAGGAATTCGTACACACAAAAAAAAATAATTGATAGATAAAAATTTTCTCTACAGATTTACTTGTAAACATCTATCTTGTATTATAGGGGTCAAGTTTTATGAAAACAGTGCACAATCTTTTTTGTAGTTTTAACAATTTTTAAAAATGTAAATAGAAAACAATATGGTGGCCATTCCCATGGCAACTTATATTTGAATATTTTTTCTCTTATGCAGTGGTACCTCGACTTACGAGTGCCGTGACACACGAGATTTTTGAGATACGAGCCGCCAAGCGAGCGATGTTTTGCTTTGAAATGCGAGACAAATTTCAGTTTCGGCTGCATTAGACAAAGTTTACTGTGCCTCGTGCGTTTATCACGAAGAAAATGAATGGAAAGGTCAGTACTCAGAAGAAACGTGAAATCACGAGGCAGTACGGGGGTAGTACTTCAATGATATGCTAATTAAAAAGAAGCCGCTCGATAAAAGGTTAACACCAGCTAAGGGCGGTTACAATAAATATTATAAGCTCCTCCGCCTTTCTCTTCCAACCTACACATCCGCCATCATCTTTCGGAAAGATCAGGTTCGGATAATTTCCAAGTAAATACTCTTAATAAAGCCAGTTGATTTCTTTACATTATTTTTTTATTTTGTTTTTATACAATAATCTTAATTTATAAATTACATCTTTCTCATTCACAAAACACGTAACAAAAACAACTGGGGTGGAAATATGAAGGCTGGAACGGATTAATGTTGTTTCAATTAATTTCTGTTGGGTAAATTGCTTTGAGATAGAGCAAATCGAAATACGAGCAAGGTTACGGAATGAATTAAATTCGTATCTCGAGGTATCTAACCCCGTAGCGTGAAAATTCTACAGGAGGGGGCCAGGCATTCTACAGCAGGGGCCAGGCATTCTACAGGAGGGGCCAGGCATTCTACAGCAGGGGCCAGGCAATTGCAGGGGGAGGGGGCAGGTAATATATTTTACTAAGTAGAACAAATAAGCAGGGGGGGTCAGACAAAACGCAGAGGGGGGCCGCCCCCCCCGCACGCTACGGGCCTGGAGGTAACACTGTATTTAACGTTCAGTCAGATAAGAGTGTTCTGATTTAAGTTTCTCACCATTTTGGCTTAGAAAGAACAAAAATTACATTCTGCCCTTTCCTCCCCCTCTTCCCTTTTTTTTAAGAAATAAAAAAAAATATTAAAAAATAAGGTTGAACAAAGAAATAAATAACAATGTCATTTAATTGTGTGTTTACAGAAAGAATTACGTCTTATGAAAACCGTTCTAAAACAACTTTCATTGAAAATAAAACAATTTATTTTTTCTATTCATAGAAACCTTACAATAGAACACTTCCTTTAATGCAGTTTTAAATTAAATAATACAAAAAAACTAAGTTCAGAGAATTCATTTCTATTATCACTAGCAGGTGGTCTGATAGAAGGTAAATTTGGCTTAACCAGGCAGAGGATTTTTTAAACTAGGATGTAACGGACGAACCTAACGGTTAACGAAAGAACACATTGCAGAAGTAGAAAAGTCTGTACTGCCTTGTTTCTGGTGTGATCAGTTTCTTAAAAAAATAAGAAGTCAACAGGAAGTGACGTTAATTAACCAATGACAGATTGTTTGTATGAATTCACCATGGCCGTCGAACAACCTGTCGGTCAGTTCTCTAGAAAACACCGTCAGCCTGACCTTCATGCTGTTTACCTCCCTTTTCCCTCTCTCACTCTCTATCCTTCTCTCTCTCTCTCTCTCTCTCTCTCTCTCTCTCTCTCTCTCTCTCCCTCTCTTTTTCTCTCTTTATCACTCAGACTATCAATAAGTCATTCTATCATTCTATCTATCTATCTATCTATCTATCTATCTATCTATCTATCTATCTATCTATCTATCTATCTATCTATCTATCTATCCTATAAATGTAGCGATCTATTAAACTATCTATCAACTTACAAATATCTTTTTTTTATATCTTTCAGTCAATCAACCAGCATATCATGGTAACCCACTGCAGCAGACGTGAAGATAGCACACTACCAATACCACAGTCTCATTAAATTGAAAACATACAGGTCACAAGGGGTATTTTCTGAAACAAAAATAATGTTGGCGCATCCTCTGAGACTGCTTATTTCCCTCCTTCTGCTCAAAGTCGTCACTCAGAGCACGGCCATCTTGAACTTTGTAAACAGATCAAGATGGCCGTGCTCAGAGGCGAATTATAGCGGCAGATTCCTTAGGGCGCAGAACAAAATTTAGGTACCCTTTAAAAAAAAGGAGAAAGGCAAAGTTTAAAAGTAATACAAGTAATAAAATGTAATAAAAGTAATGATGTGTAAAATTAACTTTTTTTTGCGGGGGCCCTTCGAAGGTTGGGGCATATTTGGGCAACATAACAAATATGTGAATTTCTTCCTTGTTATAAATTAGAGCGAGTTTATTTGGTCTCGGCAGAATGAGTCTGTTTATGCAGAGGCGGTTTTAAAAGCGGGCCGGCTTTATTGTCTCTCACATTTTATAGTGGGCCCGGGGTATTAACTGCCCATATTCCGGTACTGTTTTTATTACTTATTGATTGAAATAAAATGTAGCGGTATCTTGAACCTGAGATGCTGTACAGAAATCACTAAATCAGGATCTACGCCATACATTCACACACAGGAAGTGGCCGGGAATTGATTGAAATGTACTTTAATGACATTAGCATCAATTTGTGGGAAACCAGTCGACGTGAAGTTAGATTGCAAAACCAGAGGAATACATATGAAGAAAAATATGTGCGCGTACACAAGCTCAACTAAGAGGGGAAAAGTTAGCTCGACCTCTAGATATTACCAGATATGCACACACACACACACACTCACACAACCAGACACAACCGTGATCTAAAGTTATCAATATTACCAGTGACTGCCAAAAATTGATTTTGTTTGAATGTTGCGATTAGTCAATAATCATAAATTAACTTGACCTTTCACCCCAGTTTCCTGCCTCAGCAACGTTCTTTTTTTATATATACATATATATGGACTTGAATCGCCAGAACAGGTCAACTATCATAAAAGTCATGTATTTATTGAAAGGGATAGCTAGACCAGGTCATGTATTTATGTACAGGAATATCTAGAACACGTCAATTATTACAATAGCCATGTATACATGGACAGTAATAGCTAAACCAGGTCAACTATTACAATAGCAATGTATATATATATACATATACACTTTCCTGTATGAATCTATTAACAAAAAGTGGCTATCGAGAAGCAAACGTTTACTTGACTGGTAAGAAGAATAAGTGAGCTCATGTCAAACACTGGCTAAACGAATTAGTATGTATTTATTCTAGTCCCCACCACTAATAAATGTTCAAGTTGATTGTATGTATTGGTGTCATGGGTAGAAACAGACTGTATTAGTAGACAAGTGAGATACGATACAAGAAATAAACAAAAATCATTTAATGTATTTATGATGACTACATTTGTTTTCAGTAGGACATAAATAATAAGTTGACTTATATTTCTAACCCCTAATGGTTTGATCTTGTGAAGAATAGGTTTGGACCACTGGCTTATTTAATAAAAGGAATGGATTCCTCTTAAACTGTTTTTGTGAGGCAGGTTGGTCTCAAGCTTAATGAATTGTGTTCTCGCTATGTCATCATTATGTCCTCATTATGTCATCATTATGTCCTCATTATGTCCTCATTATGTACCAGTAAGGAGATGATGTTTATCGTTAGGGCTTTATTTTTTCCAAACTTGTTATCAAATTTAATGAAAGACTGTGCGGTGTCTTTTAATTTTATTTTTACCGATACCCCCTCCCAATATACACGCCACCCCGCTCGCCCAACATCACCCCCAGATCACAACACCCGAACCCATCAAGTACACATCATGACAACATCACCCCCAGATCACAATACCCGAACCCATCAAGTACACATCATGACAACATCACCCCCAGATCACAATACCCGAACCCATCAAGTACACATCATGACAACATCACCCCCAGATCACAACACCCGAACCCATCAAGTACACATCATGACAACATCACCCCCAGACCACAATACCCGAACCCATCAAGTACACATCGTGACAACATCACCCCCAGATCACAATACCCGAACCCATCAAGTACACATCGTGACAACATCACCTCCGGTCACAATACCCGACCCCATCAAGTACACATCGTGACAACATCACCTCCGGTCACAATACCCGACCCCATCAAGTACACAGCGTGACAACATCACCTCCGGTCACAATACCCGACCCCCATCAAGTACACAGCGTGACACCATCATCCCCACATCACAATACACTGAATCAAGGATATTAAGTGTGAAATCAAGGAATTGTTTTGTTCCATTGATAAAACGGGCGTAGACTTAATAGGACAAAGAAGCTCGTTATAATTTTTATGGGGAGAGCCCTCTTCAGCCCCGTAGCCAAGGGGGGAACTGGGGGGGGGCGTGCCCCCCCCCCGGCTAGGTGTGGAGTCCCCCCCCCCAAAAAAAAAAGAAGAAAAAGAGGAAAAAATAAAGAAAAAGTAAAGGTGCCCCTTTGCTAGGTATTGGTGCCTCCCTGCTTACTTTGACCTGGCTACGGGCCTGGCCCTCTTAGATATAAGTGATGTACCTTGCAAGGCAACATCCGGTAGCAACCTTCTGTGGCAACTGTATGTAAGTGTTGAACTTATTCCGCTATTTCAATTTTATCATTAAGCAATTATATTTTTTTTAAATCCACAAACTAGATATTTATTTGTGTTTTCAAGTTCCTTTTTTTATGTAGCCTACCTGTTTTATTTTAAATACTTTTAAAAATCTTCAAGTTCACAATACACAGCTTTACTTTTCCAGGAATTAAAATATATTTGTGAGAGGCGTGTAGGCAAGAAAGTTTGATTGAAAAAAAAAATGTCACCATGACCGTCTACTATTGATCTGGTGGTAGCTACAGTCCACAATAATTAATACGTTTGTTTACATTCAAAAACCTTTTCTCGCATCCCTTTTTTTTTTTTTTTGACTTTTTAAACAAATGTTTAATTTAATGTTTAAGCAGCGATTCAACATTTGTTCTTATATTCCTGCAAAGTTTTACCGCCACCACCCCCCCCTACCCATCCACCGAAGACGTTCGGGCAACATATTGTTTAGATCAGATATGGGGGACAAAATACGACCACGGGCCACGTGCGTCCCGTCGGACTGTTAGATCCACCCCTGGTGCTATCCTCGTCTTAGCTGGCTCTTATCAAAAACATCTAAATTTAATTTATGGTTTTTTTTTTTCTTCGACCACGCCCACCCATCTGGTCCAAGTCCGGTCCTTCTGTCGAGTTTTAAGATCCCATTTGGACTCTAGTTTCAGAAAGTTTTCCCGCCATCTCTGGTTTAGTTCGTTCATTACAACAGAAGACGTCATGAATGTGACGTGACCAGGTAGAGGCAAAGCACTTTATGTCTTTAATTTCCATTCTAAAACTCTTCACTCTCTTGACATTTATACTGGTCATTGCAGTAGCGGTGGGTTGGGGGGAGGGTTGCGGGATGCACCGAATGATACCAAAATAAACATACATATATATATATATAGGGCCACCCTGACTAAGTCACAATATATAGGGCCACCCTGACTAAGTCACAATATATAGGGCCACCCTGACTAAGTCACAATATATAGGGCCACCCTGACTAAGTCACAATATATAGGGCCACCCTGACTAAGTCACAATATATAGGGCCACCCTGACTAAGTCACAATATATAGGGCCACCCTGACTAAGTCACAATATATAGGGCCACCCTGTCACAAAATAAACAGTTCTAAATTGTATATTAGAAAGAACCCAGTGTAATCGGGTTTTATAACCAATTGTAGTCAAAAACATTAGCAATAGCACAGCGTGTCACCATGAAGAGCTGTAGCACAGGGTGCCTCCATACATAGCAGTCGCACAGGGTGTCACCACACAGAGCAGTAGCGCAGGGTGTCACTATGTAGAACAGTAGCACAGGGTGTCACCATGCAGAACAGTAGCACAGGGTGCCACCATGCAGAACTTAGGTATATGAATACAATTCAAAGCTGCTAGGATCAATCTAGGATTTTTTGTGAACGTTTAAAAAAAAAATGATGTTTGAAGTCACGTGGTTTCATGAAATTGGAGACGTAGTTAACAAACTGAGTTTAATTAATGTACATCTTTCTGAAATACAGTCAGTAATACTATCATTTTTATCGCTGAAGTATTTTAAAGTAAATTTTCTAGGGTATAGTGCAGGAAAATTCGAAATTTGTACCATTGTTCATGGTGGAAGTCGTGAGGGGGTGACACCGTGAATTTTCCGCACCGGGTGACACCAACCATAGTGACGCCACTGGGTCATTGCTATATGTGTATTCTGAAATTAGTAGTTTTACTTTTCAATTATCTCTCTCTCTCTCTCTCTCTCTCTCTCTCTCTCTCTCTCTCTATCTATCTATCTATCTATCTATCTATCTATCTATATGTGTGTGTATGTTGTATGTTTATGTATTTATAATGCTACTATTTGTTTTGTCCTCCGATACAGATGTTATCACCCCTCCACCCCCATCCCCGTGTTATTTGTGTCTCCTGTTAACTTCCTACCCTATCGATCTGTTTAATTCCGACCCTCTATTTCTTTCACACCCCCCCAAACCCCATCCCTCCCCTCCCCGCCTCACAATCCCGATTTATTCCATTGCATGTTGTCGCTAGTTATTTCCCTTTTAAAACATTTTTTTTCCAGCAGTGTTTTTCTTTGTTTGGAATGCTGACAGCTTCTTGCCACCTTCTGGCCACTGAGTTATCTCTTTGCCCAATCTGTCCTGCAATATTACTAAAAAAAAAACAACAACAACAATACAATAAATAATGCTCTGTTTGCCCATTGACCTTGTTCAGTTTTAAAATACTTCCTGGACATACTGGACTATTCATGAAGTCACCCAATATGTTTATATCAGGACAAGCACACAAATCGGTCACTTTTATTTTTGCAACGAAAAGGGGGACATTATCTAACAGAACCATTACAAAAAACAATTTCTAGATAACTGACTTGTGTCTCTCTAACACAATACATTTTTTTATGTAAGTTGATGGAATATTTCATTGCAGCAAGTTTGGAGAATACAATATAAACATAATATGATTAAAAGTCGTTTAAAATTTCATGCCCCATTATTGATGATATGACATACATTTCTTCAAAGAGAAAATTGCCTCTGAATTAAAGTAAATATATGGCACGTCCTTTACAACGAATCAACTCGGTGTGATTGAAATACGGAAGTTTGCAATTACATGTAATTCTTCAAATTTCAAAAAGTATGACACAAACGGATACATATTTCAAAGGGAGAGTAGAACTCAAAAAGGGGATCCTAAAGAAAGGCGGTTGGACACTTACCATTACTATAGTTACTGTAACAATAGCTTTAGATAGGTCCATACAACCATAGAACCACTGTTCATTTGGGTGGTCAACATTGAAAGTTCATGGGCCAAGGACACAGGCAGAGATTTTGATAATTAGAATTCCAGCGTGTTATCTTTGTTT
Source organism: Bulinus truncatus (assembly GCA_021962125.1). Taxonomy (NCBI): domain Eukaryota; kingdom Metazoa; phylum Mollusca; class Gastropoda; family Planorbidae; genus Bulinus; species Bulinus truncatus. Next base: position 1,164,700 of record JAGDYQ010000166.1, on the reverse strand, counting down.
TGGGTGGAATAAACCTGTCAATGAGCGTCGATGACACCGGATGTACGTGATAAGACGTAATTAGGGAGACAAAGAAATACTAGCCCAAAGTGAGTTTTAGCCGCACCAATCCCTGGGGTGGAATAAGAGTCATTAATATGTAGATGAGTTAGAAAGGGTTTTGGTGGGGCCAATCAAAAGTTCTGGGGCTTTGGAGTCACATGATGATCCACCATCATATAAATATGAGTTAGTGAGAGGTAGAGAGCAGGTAGAGAGCAGGTTAGAGACACGGAGACAGGGGGTCAGACGGAGAGAAGTGGAGAGACAGTTAGGGAATAGTGGGCAGAGAGGACGATTGAGAAGTTTAGTTGGGATTGAGAAGAGGACAATAGTTGTTAATAGGAGATTTGATTTGTTGTATTATTCATCTTTCATGTGATGTAGAAATAAAGTACATTAGTCATTATTGACTCGGCTACCTTGTTTACTGAATGTTAGTAAAAGTAAACTATACACGCTGTGAACGCCTCCGAAGAAGAGAAGAAGAAGAGAATCTCCACAGAAATTATAGAAACAATATATAAACAAAATAAATCACAGCGTGACAGTTACTAAAGTCACTTACCATTACTATAGTTACTAAAGTTACATTTGTTGACTCCCATATGTCTTGTTGTGGCTGTGCACCAGTCAAACATATGTGGCCGAGAATAAAATAAACCTAGACAACTAATTACATTCTCTTGTCTCCATTGTTGTGTACAAAATCATCTATTTGTTATACACTTTCTGTATGGCGGGCCCTCAGCAATGTGGCGGGGGGGGAGAGAAGCCTGAATATGTGTTAGAACTATGGGGCCCCCGTCACTTTATTTAAGTCGATATTTAAGAAAAAAATAAAAAAATATATGTGGGAATGCACCCGATTTTCAAACACTGAACGCTATTCATATAAAGCTGAAATTTTTGTTCTAAACTAAATTTATTTCTCCTCTTCACACACACACACACACAAGCACCTTGTTATTTTTAGCATTACACACCCTTCGTTCGTACTTCCTGGCATCAAAGATTCCTCAGCAGGCTATCAATTTAATAAACAATTGAGCCATGGTGTCATTCTTATGTATAATCCAAACAAAAAAAAATACTTTGTCATGCAACACATTCCCCCACCATCTGCCATAATACTGCATTTGTTCTGAAAGTGCTCCCCCCCTCCCCATCCCTCAATCTACTTAATACTTTATTTATTTTAAGATAATAAAATAAAGCTCCCTACTGGTGCGCATCTAATAGCTTAACTTAAAGCTAATGTAGTTTATTAGGCTTTCGGGGGGAACACAGATTTATAAAATGGCTGATAAGCGAGACTAATAATTCCCAGCACCAGAAACATGAACTTCCGTCAACAAGACAGTACCACTCTAGACGTGTATTGAAATAGCCATAGTAGCAGAATTGATTCATTGTACTAGACCTATAGATTTATTATAATAGATCTATGAATTCGTTTTATATTTATTGCTTTTTATTAGCTAATCTAAAGACATATTAACAAAACTACATTCACCCATGCTTGTTATTTTTAGTAACAGTAATTGATAGAAATATGTATTTGCCTGATTGGAGGAATTTACTTATAAGTGCATCTTAATAAAAGCTTAGTTTAAAAAAGATTATATATATATATAAATTTTATTGTTTTTAGTTTTAAAAATATTAAACGTGCTATAGTTGCACACTTTACCCCAATTAGGCTTACCTTTATAAGCTGTATAAGTCTAAAAATAGCTACACTCAGCCCCTTAGCGTGAAAATTCTACAGCACGGGCCAGGCCAATAGCGGGGGGCGGGGGGCAGGAAACAAATATTACTAATTACAGCAAACAAACAGAGGGGGGCAGACAAAACGCAGGGGCCTCTGACCCCCCACCGCACGTTACGGGCCTAGCTACACTACATTGTACACCGGTGCTATCCTTCCCACTTACTTTATCATGATAAACTTCATCCGAATACTTTCCCAATTTAAACATCACTTAAAAGTAATTAGTTTCGTAATTCTTCAAGATATTAATTTACGAACTCAAAATAATCAAACTAATGTATTGTCATCTAAAATGTCCACGTGTGGCCAAATTTGAGTGTTCTTACTAAACAAATCAAGTTCACAAATGAGTTAATAGATTAAAAAAAAATTGTAAAAAACAGAAGACATTAAATTAATAATAAAATCTATATAAATATATTCCGTTTTGTGTTTTGATTATTAAGGATCTAACGCACGGATACATTTTGTTACTTTCTTTCCGTAAAACAAAGGTAGTGATTAATGCTGATAGAAAGAAATAATGTCTATTTCATATATGTATGCCAGGTGTAACTAGATCTAGGTAGTACCGGCCTCATTGTTACAGCTTGGACATTTGCCTAGGTCGCGACACATGTTCAGTTTTTCAAGGTTTATGTGACCTTATGGCTGCTTTTTTTATAGGATCAGCTCTCAGCTGTATTTTAATTGTTAGACATGTAGTAAAAAAAATCATACGAAGATGAACATAAAACCATTATAGGTATAGTTTTTGCATTGTCATTTCTTCATCACAGGGGCATGAGTTTTGTACTCTTCAGGTGCAAATGTCCCGATGTAATAAGTATGATAATAAAAAGTATTAATGCTGATACTTCAGTGATAAATTAGAAATGATTCCACACATATCAGTTATCCACGAGAAGACAGCCACGTGTAAATAGGTCATGACCTTTAATCGGGCTCCAAGGGATATAAAGTGAGGCCATTAAGTCTGAATAAACCATGGGTTAATTATTAATATGCAAGCTTTCCAAAAGACTTTTTTTTTGGAGGGGGGGGGGTGGGGGGGTGAATGAGAAATATCCTTGTTTTTCAGAAGTCATAACTCCAATGGCAAAAAGCCCAGTAATAAGGACCGCTATCTAAAATTCAATGAACGATTGGAAAAGCTAAAATATAGTCAAGCAGATAATAGGAAGCTAATGGGATTTCAAGTCTCACTGCATTTCTTCCCCTCGTAGGGCGAGTTTCCTGCAAATTGCTTTCTAGTAATGTTATTTTTTTATGTAATACATGTATATTGAGAGATGTTCCTGTTTTAAATCCTTTTGTTTATATTTACAATTGTTTTATTAGTCAATATATCTTTTTTTTTTTGGCGCTTTTAATTCCATATTTATTACTCTTTCTTAAACCATTTATTACTTATTCTTAAACCGTTTATTACTTAGACCATTTATAAGTAATAAGTAGAAATTGTAATTTTTAAAACTTTCAAAACACTTAAGGCTTAGTTTTTGGTTTAGTAAGATAAAATTAAAATTGTTAATTCATTTAAACATGATTTTCTGGACACAGAATTTCAATGAAGGCTTATGGCTGTCAGTTGTCAATAGATAAGTAATACTGGACTGCTTGTCTTTTTGACATACCAGAATTTTGAATGGCACATATAAACTACACCTATTAATATTGACAAAAATGTTCAATAATAGCCACAGAAATAGGTATCCATTCTTCATAGATTTATGAATAGAACTTTAAGAATGACCACTGCAATTCAATTCAACTGAATAACTGTGACTGACACTGCTAGTCTGCCACACACATTGGCGCTTTTATTTGAATGGCACAACGGAACCAAACAAATTTAACTGTGACCTTGATTCGCAGGTAACTAAAACATAATGCCTTAGTTACATAAGATAATTAATTATGGGTAGGAAAAATAGGCATCTGCCAAGCGCCCTCACCCCTCCCCCCCAAACCACCATTTCTTAAGTGATGTCCCTTGTAGAGACTTTGATGTATACGTTACCTTTAAAATGTTGAATATTAAAGTTTATAATATGATAATTGGGGTGGTCAGAAGGAGCCCATGCAGTCAAAGACTATTAGAGGGCCCAAGAGTTACAAGAGGCGGTAATTTACATCATTTCTTGCCTAGGGCCCTCAAACATATACTTTGCCCGGCCTTTGAATAGTGGCCCCCAAATGTACTTTGTCTTTGGTCACTAAAATGTAGCTTAGCCTAATGTCCACAAATGAACATGTGCGCCCGCCCCCCACCTCCCAAATAAAAACACAACAAATAAACAACAACATTGTAAGAATGGCTCTACACCCATTCATCGTAGTTTCATAATTTGAAAGACCATTGCTATCGAGGCTAATAAATGTAAACTTGGACTACTTGTCTCTTTTACATAATTCGCAATAGTTTAAATAAAGCAAAACACAAAAAACCCACAGTCAATAGTGACACAACTTCACAGATTTAAACAAAAAAAAAAGTCAAAAGGTTCAGTGATACATATACACTCATCAACGATGTATGAAACAGAATGTACTGATGTCAAAGAATGTCCCTAAACTGGGACAGCTTGTTTCCATTCCATTAACATTAATACTTTGCGCAACGGAAATCCCCACTAAACCAGAGGTAAACAAACCTAATGTGACAGTATTTCTTCAACACTCAATAATGAAAAATTTATAAATAGTCTGTGATTACTATCATCAAAACAAAAACAAACTCCAGGACCGTATACGTCACACTATTCTGAGTAACACTGAAAAATCCCCAAACAGTGACACCGGCTCACAGGTAAACAAGCCTAGTGCTCCAGTATCGCATTTAAAACTTACCTGCCTCGGGATGAGTACATCCACAGAAATCGAACACGACTGGTGGCTTGGCCACAACGTGAGTCCCTGGAAATAACAGGGATCTACTTCCGCTGACTGGAATTAGATCACAGACTCCCACTGACGTGTGCGGGCACTTGCCCTCAACTATACACGGCCACGGGAATCGAGGGAGGGAGGAGATAGAGAGAGAGAGAGACAGAGAGAGAAAGAGACGGACGGGTTAGGGGAGAAATGGGAATCGTAAAAGTGGACGTGTGTGACGGGCTGTTAAACATATGGCCCATCGCTGTTCCCGTTTCTTTTTTATATTACCTACTTTCACTTTCTTAGGCTCTCTCTCTCTATCTATAGATAGATAGATAGATAGATAGATGTCTCCTCCACTACCCCGTTATTTCTCTCTGTCTCTCCCTTTTACCTCGTTCTATCTCTGTCTCTGTCTCTGTCTCTGTCTCTCTCTCTCTCTCTCTCTCTCTCTCTCTCGCTTTGTCACATTTTATCTCCTTTCCTCTATGTCTTTAATGACTCCCTTCCATCGGTCTTACCCTCCCCCCCTTCCCATTTTTTGAGATGTTTCTATGGAAATCCTATTTTGACGGCTGACCATACGCTTTATACTGACGGGTGTAATCTAATACTTGCTGGTATTCTATCAACGTAGCCAGGGGGGGGGGGTTGTTGGGGGGGGGGGGGGAAGGAGGAACTGTTTACATACCCCCCCTCCCCTGTACCACAGACTGTCTCGTGATAGAGACTATGTACCATCATGTTTAGTCAGTGGCGCATTGTCACTTTGCCATCAGTGAGATCGGCAGTTTCACCACTTTAGTATTATTTGGTAAAGGTAATGGACCTACTCCTGATGCCCATAACGCCAGTTACGCTACTGTGCTTAGTGTTATATACTGGATGGTCACACACCACACACACACACTCCTAGTTTTCATTAAAGAAGAAAATGATTGTGAAAAAGCTCTCAGTTCGCACCGGCATATTTCATACGTTCAAGCCGTGATACATGATTTTTTTTTTTAGATTCAAAAGTACGTTCTCAATGTATATAATAATACACCAATGTAATTCATGTTATTACGCAATTCAATACGATTATATTTATATCTTGTATATGTGTAGTGTCGTGATCAAGATGTATTGATCTATTTCCAATACATTGATCTAAATGCACTCATTGTTCATGACCTGGAATGAAATGTTTCCTGAAACAAACATAACAGACTCATCGGTGCAACAGAGATTTGCATAACATAAAATGTTTCCTTGTATATAAAACGGTGTACCACAATGAGACATACGGCATCCATGTAAAGTTCAGAGGTTACAATGAGACATACGGCGTCCATGAAGAGGTCAGAGGTTGTCATTGTTTTATGGAGCTTTAATTCCAAAGCAAGGCGATTTTTAGCGTCATTGCGATATGTCAATGCTACCAATGAATGAACTTAAGACAGCCGAGCAGGATAGGCAACTATGGCGAAATTGATGTGATCATGCGTTCCCCAACGACCACATCGGCTAAGGGTATAATGATGATGAATATGTCAATAAAAATCATTACATGAAGAGACGATCGATCCAATCGCTGTCACTGAACAAAATCGAACATATTTTAATCGGAATCAAAACTTGCATCCATTAAATCATGAAAGTGGTGCATGCGGCAGAAAGAAACTAACTGAAAAAAAAAAAGAAAGGTTATAGGTCATTTAAGCCTCTGTGAAGATGAGATCATCGTGTGATCCTATAAACCGCTAATGGGTTGTTGGCATTTGTAGTAGTGCTCTGCTTTCATCCATTGCCGAGTGTGTGACGGGCATGGGGTAAATTGGTAGACGACTTGAGCCAATAACCAGAGTCTTTCTTGCGTCTCATGAGGATGGGGTGGGGGAGGGGGGAACTAGGTAAAGGTGGATTTTTCTTTTTTAGATGATGGGGGGGGGGTGGGGGAAAATGACATATAGGACCTAAGCAAAGTTTCATTTTTAGGCTTTAGACACAGGTCTATGTCTGAGCCATAGGAAAAGATATTTGTCCGGCCATAGGCAAAGGTATTTGTCCGGCCATAGGCAAAGTTATATGTCGGGGGCCATTGGTAAAGTTCAATGTCGGGCTACTCGGGGTCAACTTAGCAGGGATGCCACTTTTATTTATCGTGGGGCCAAAGGAATCTTTGAAAAATAGGGCCGCCTCTTTCCGGCCCCCCCCCCGCCCCACAAAACTGTCAAGTCATTTTGGTCATTTAAAGGTAACAAGTCTAAACAGAAAACTCTTGACAGGTGGAGGGACGGGGTGGGGGGGGGGGGGCTGGCAGCCGCCTAGTTTGCCGATCCATAAGAACATTATGTAGATACGACTACATCCAGCAGATACAATTACTGCATAGAGATACGACTACATCCAGCAGATACGATTACTGCATAGAGATACGACTACATCCAGCAGATACGATTACTGCATAGAGATACGACTACATCCAGCAGATACGATTACTGCATAGAGATACGACTACATCCAGCAGATACGATTACTGCATAGAGATACGACTACATCCAGCAGATACGATTACTGCATAGAGATACGACTACATCCAGCAGATACGATTACTGCATAGAGATACGACTACATCCAGCAGATACGATTACTGCATAGAGATACGACTACATCCAGCAGATACGATTACTGCATAGAGATACGACTACATCCAGCAGATACGATTACTGCATAGAGATACGACTACATCCAGCAGATACGATTACTGCATAGAGATACGACTACATCCAGCAGATACGATTACTGCATAGAGATACGACTACATCCAGCAGATACGATTACTGCATAGAGATACGACTACATCCAGCAGATACGATTACTGCATAGAGATACGACTACATCCAGCAGATACGATTACTGCATAGAGATACGACAACATCCAGCAGATACGATTACTGCATAGAGATACGACTACATCCAGCAGATACGATTACTGCATAGAGATACGACTACATCCAGCAGATACGATTACTGCATAGAGATACGACTACATCCAGCAGATACGATTACTGCATAGAGATACGACTACATCCAGCAGATACGATTACTGCATAGAGATACGACTACATCCAGCAGATACGATTACTGCATAGAGATACGACTACATCCAGCAGATACGATTACTGCATAGAGATACGACTACATCCAGCAGATACGATTACTGCATAGAGATACGACTACATCCAGCAGATACGATTACTGCATAGAGATACGACTACATCCAGCAGATACGATTACTGCATAGAGATACGACTACATCCAGCAGATACGATTACTGCATAGAGATACGACTACAGCAGGCAGATACGATTACTGCATACAGATACGACTACAGCAGGCATTTCGAGTACCAAGTCTACCTATATTTAATTAATGGTGTTAATATAACCGTGCCAATAATATTGACGTCTATGACGTCTCTAATCCGATTCTTGGAATTATTCCCACCCCTCCCTCCCCCCCCCCCCCATCTCGCTGGTTAAATCTTTTATTTTTTGCAACAGAAAAAAAAAAAATTAATTGCTTCTCAAAATCTCTCAGACGTCCGACCTGCAATCAATTCACGGGGTAAACAAACAAGACTTATCTCCCACAAACAAGACTTATCTCCCACAAACAAGACTTATCTCCCACAAACAAGACTTATCTCCCACAAACAAGACTTATCTCCCACAAACAAGACTTATCTCCCACAAACAAGACTTATCTCCCACAAACAAGACTTATCTCCCACAAACAAGACTTATCTCCCACAAACAAGACTTATCTCCCACAAACAAGACTTATCTCCCACAAACAAGACTTATCTCCCACAAACAAGACTTATCTCCCACAAACAAGACTTATCTCCCACAAACAAGACTTATCTCCCACAAACAAGACTTATCTCCCAGCTAGTAGAGAACAAAAATAGTTTTTCTATAGAAAAAATAACGATTCCCACTAAAGCTAGATATTAGAACGATTGAATGTCTCTTAGATCTATCTTAATACAAATTTTACATCATGTGTTCCGGTGTCTGTCATCGCTACTTCCGTCTGTCATCCAACATGGCGGCATAAACAATTCAAAGATGGCAGAAACATTTACTGTTTTTTCTTAACATGCATAATCCGGCTACCACTGGCCAGCCGAGTAAGAATAGTCTCCTACATGGCTGCCAGAATTGACATTGGACCAGCCATATGTTTAGTGCCGAGGTGTCAAAACCAAATGGCAATCACAATGTAATACTGTTTTCGACCGCCTCAATCATTACCAACAGGCAAGAAGCGATCTTAGGAGAATTAAAACAAAATCATGCCAAAATATTCTGTGATATTCTCCGAAACAAAATATAAAACGAAAAGTGGTTCCAAAGGCCTATGTATATATCCTAGTATCGTAATAAATTTATGGTGTTCAATTTGTTATTAAAGGAGAAGCGATCATAAAAGAAATATATACAAAAATCGTTTAATTAATATTCCACAATCAAAATTTCAAACCAAAATTATGGATAACTCAATATAGTGTAATATGTATATTGTTTAAATTGTTATTTCTAAAATATGTCTATTTCTAATGTACAATGATTTCCCTTTATTACTAACCTAAAATACGTCACATTTTTTTTTTCATTTTCTTTACTATTACGTCACATGAGTGAATTGAATAAGGGTTGAGTTTGAGTAGCGCCGTGCACAACGTTTACAATGCAAACTAACCCATTTATGATGGGGGCTTCACACAGAGGGTGTATGGAGTTTGAGGAGGGCCCCCAAAATATTTTTTAAACTAAATATTAAGTACGTTATGTCATGTCAAAATGTAGTGGCTCCTGAAGATGCCTAAAATCCCTTGGTTCGGCATTGGCTTCACAGAACTATAATGTTGAAAGCTTTGATGTGTCTTTCTTTTTTAAGAGGCCTAATGTTTTCTGCGTCTGCGGCCTCAACTGCATTGATGGAATAATATGTTTTTAATTGAAGGTCAGCTAAAAGCTACACAACGATTCTTTCTTCTCGGGACCAAGCTTGAGAAGCGTCAAAACATTATCCCATGTCAAAATGCAGGGGCAGCCCCCAAAGAGGCCAAGCCCACCGGGCCCCTAAATCCCTAGGTTCTGCACTGCCGGGTCGGCAATTTTTCTTAGTTAATTATACTATGCTACAATTTGTATAACAGTAAATAAACCACCTGTTAAACATGTAGCGTTTTGCTTAACACAAGCACTCACTCACGTCTCTCTTTTTTTTTAAACACGCCATGTTGAACAGCATAAAACATTAAATGAATAACTGTTTGGAAAGGAGTCCATTAAAATATTATGAAGGAATATGATTTTAAGAGTTGTTGTTTATGTTTACCTATAGTGAGGATTATTTTCTTTGGGAGGAACTATTAAACATATGAACTTTATTTGATGTATTATTAGGTGTCCCTATTCTCAAATGTATTTTGGCTACAATAATTTGTTCATGTCCTTGGGGCCACTTCAAGTATATAGACTGATTGTTAACGCGCTAAAACATATATCACCATTTTCAACTCCAACTGTGTGCCTACTCGCCGGTCCGGGTACCGGGCCTTTGATAACTAGTCGCAATTACAAACAAGCAATTAAGCCTGTTCCATTCTGGACACAGGACATGTTAGCGCATTTTCGTGTTATGCATCAGTACGTTTGTTAGCTTTCAGTAAATATTTGTAAACTTTGGAAATGTTTATAAATTCAATTGTGTAATGCATATATCTGTAAAAAAAAAATATTATAAAGACGTTTCTTTATATTTAAAAAAAAATTTTTTTTCTCTTAAATCTAACTACAAGTGGTTTGTGGTTACTGAAATAGGACTCATAATTGAAAACATTCGAAATTGTAGTAATTTAATCGTCCGAAAACTCCGTCAATTGTTGCATAGCTCTGATACTTTTAATTAAACTTAGAACACAAGCTTACTATTTCATTTGATGAGTTTCTTAATAAATCTTGGTGAAACTACGTGCTGCAGTATTTCGCACCAAATGAATGGGTTATTGGACGTACAAGGTGTAGAATGGGGCCATATATATAATATATAAGCCCCTTAGGAGCCCTGAAGCCCGGCCCTCAGAGGTTCTATCGCGAAATGAATTTTTGATGTACACATGGCAGGCCAAGACCTACAAAATGATATATACTTCATGGGTCTAGGACTTATGGTTGCTGAGATATAGGGCGCTCCTTTATTAATATAGCTTATATAGTAAAAAACGGTACTTTATACTCTAAAAATTAAACTTCTTTTTTTTATGAAATATTAATAAATGAACTTTCGCAATTCGGTCATTCAATACACTAAAAATAACACGATGATGCTCTGTCTGTCATTGACTTACAAATTTAAAAAAAATCTGAAATTTATGAACATTTTCCACCACACCAACACAAAATGTTTCTTTCAAAAATGTTTTTGTGAAATTTATTATTTTGTAATATTAGTTTAAAAAAATTCCAGTTTAATCGCTGCTGTCGTTTTAAACTGTTGTTTTGATTTTTTTACACCAGTATTTGAAACTCTATTCCATAATAGTAAACACTAAAAAAAAAATAATCATAATAAATGTATGTATATCAAAATATTAGGCTCAGGGGTAAGGTCATGGCTAGTAAGGTCAGGGTCAGGGTTAGGGTCACTGTCAGGGGTATCACAAGAACGAATAATGTTTCATCTCGTGGTGGATTGAGACTTGATCTTTGAATCCAGTTCCGACCGTTAGCCCCAGACACACCCAGGACAGATGTACAGTGTTCTACCTACATCCTGAGTATGACCTGGCCCTATTAACCTCAAGATATGAAGCCCGAGGTCATCAACAAACAAACAAAAAACCAGTGACCATGTTTATCTCCCCCCACACACAAGGACTGGAGACTATTATCTTTTTTCCCCACTCGTCCATTTTTTTTGTTGTTGTTGTTGTCTCTTTAACTGTAGGTAAATGGTGATTTCAAATTTCGTTTCATTAGTTTCATCTCTCTATGTTTTTCTTTTTTTTTTAGCACCAAGTTAATTACACTATAATGACTATTTACTATTTTTTTCTACAAGTCTTAAAGAAAAAGAAAAGAAAAATCGATTTAAAAAAAAATAATAATTATTTTAAGATCTTCAGTTATACTTTAAGCGCCAGTGTAAAATAACTACTGACAATTAAAAGAAGATCCATTATACTTTGCAACTGCCCATTTCCTTTAATGATAATTTAAATATTATTATAATTTTTGTACGCGGCTCTGTAATTGTGCCTATGGATATTGAAAGTTTCTTGTTTACAAAATTGATCTTACACTTGAATAAACAATCAACTACGATGAAATGCTCAGATTATAGATTTTCATTTAACTGATTGGTCTGGCATTTTTTGTATCTGCAATCATGATTTGAAATAATAAAAAAAAACAATATCGAATTGAAGCCAAAAATATTTTAGATCTTTTGCTTGTTTTTTGTTCAGAGTGAATTACATATTGTGAGAATCATTTTGCTAAGATTTCAGTAACAGATTCAAGTGAAACTTCGGAAAACAAACGTATCGAAACACGAATAATAGGCCTTTAACATTTTGACTCGAATAACCATAAATAATTAGGCTTTACGAACCAAAGCTGCGCGGCAAAATATTCTGCACACTTCACGCAAACATTTAAAACAATTCTGGTCACGCAGTGTGTCTTGGAAAGGATTTTGTTCGTGGAGTGAGGTTCCACTGTATTAATAAATGAAGCAACCTTGTCGTCTAGCCACACATCCATCAAGTATTCGATAACGTGACATCTTGGGGTTATCCAAATGGAATCGATACTCACTTCAAGTGTGCTCTTTAATGTAATCGATCATGACGAGATTTTTTGTTTGTTTGTCTCCGATCTAGTTTCGCTGACAAGCAAAAAAAAAACAAAAAAACTTCTTGTTCTCTATCTTCTCCATTTTGATTTTACAATTCCTGCCGATAAAACAAAACAGCAATACTTTTTAAAAAGTTCATGCTGCATCCCAGCAATGTTACAAATATAATGTTTTACAGCACGCGATGTTTGATTATATTGCCAGCTGATGTTAATAATATTTTGATTGATATCGTTTACATCTGTTGATGGGACGATACCAAATTGTTTACCGACTCCGATTATATCACCTGCTCCGGTTCGACTTCCGATTCCGAAATCCATGCACAGGCCGCGTCTATGTTAAACGCCGCCTGGAAGCAGCAATACTCCCCCTCCCCCCCCTTCCCCATCTCCCGACGTGATTTGTTTTTTTTAACTTATTGTTTATTAAGGGGCCCGCAATGATGTCCTGCAATGGGGTCCGTGTTGGCTCTCGGCGCCACTGCTTGTAACTATTTATAAGCCTTATATTAGCCGTAGTAAGACATTATCTGTAGCTGCTATGGTGCTCCTAACAGCAGTATGGCAGTTTAGTCTCAGATTAGCAGTAGTAAGACATTAAGTGTAGCTGCTATAGTGCTCCTAACAGCAGTATGGCAGTTTAACGTTGACTGCTTACTAAATATAATTAATTGGTTGTCTATTTTTTTATTTACCGTAATGTAAATAAGAAGCATTCAATAACTTCTATTTATGACTGGTATTTAATAATGCAATTTAATTTTCTACACCCCCTCAGAAGGCACATGAGAAATATTCGTCATATCGGTTTGGGCCTGCACGTCTTCGTGCTGTCGGGTGTTTTACTGGTGATTTGTTGAAAAAGTTCAATGTTACTAGCCCAGGGGTGGGGTAAATTTCGGAAAGTTTGAATGTTTGATACACATCGCACTCACCTCCCTTTGCATTTAATTTATATTTAGCTGATTTTAAAAATAAAATCCGTCTGCTAAACATCCGGCCCTTCTGTCAAATTTAAGAAACCATTGTGGCCCTCGATTCAAAATATTTGACCACCCTTGCGATAGGCCATATTTTCAATCACCGTGTTTACCTTCAACAAGCGCTGCAAACCAATTCACCCTAACGTGATTGTATTTTTACCCTACTCTTTTGTAGACTGCCGTCATCAGACAGTGTCTCCATGAAAACAAGCAAATCAGATCTTTGTAACTTTCACTTTCTAAAAAAAAACCACCGTCATGCAGTGAATTGAAACAAGATTTTAAACTATAAAATAAATAAGGAAACAAATGCCAATCATTACAAAGATGATTAAAAAAAATGTTCCGTTATCTCTGCTGAAATACAGCGCAATTTGGCGGCAAAAAAAAAAAACTGTTATCCAATGAATACAGAGATGTGATGCACGTGGTGCGACCGTTCGTTACATTTTTAATTGGAGCACTCCAAACTTTACTGCACGTTTTATGTCACGTAATTTAAGACCGTGTCCAGGCAAAGTGGACGTTTATGGTAGAAACATTACACTTCGATTGGACATGTGTATACTGGTATAGTTTGTTGCATTTTGCAACGACTGGAAAAAAAAATCTAATTTATTTGCTGGTATCAATCAATACGGCAGAGCTTAGAAGAGTGACAGAAATGTGTTCCGTTACAAAAACAAGAAACTCAAAAGAAACTAGTTAGAAATAACTTTAACTATAAAAAAAATTAAAATATAATATATATATATATATATATATATAAGCGATTTAGGTTCTGCGTTAAATCGAAAGTAAAGAATTAATACATCAGTATTCCAGATTAAAATACATTCATGATAAAATCGGATCTGCCCGAAACCAAAAATAACCTAGCCTACCGATCAAGGCTAAGGGTAATACATTATTTTGTTAAACATGGTTTTTAAAGAGAACCCAGGCATAACAGCCATGTAATCCCCTTTGAAAATTGATTCCCTCATGCAACTAACTGTCACCCCTAACCCCGGGGCCACTGGCGAGATATCAGATTACCCTTTTTGTGGGTACCTTCTTGGCAGCGAGGGCCATAGACAGCCTCCCAGTTCGCCTATTCATAAAAATGGCTCAAGTCAGCAAATGGTTTCTGCTATACGTCATTGAAATATTGGCTTTTTTTATGAAGTCGAAAATTCGTCATCACACATTTCTATTTTCCCAGTATGCGTTTTACTCGGTTATGTATTATCGAACATTATCCGCTTCCTACTTGTGAATGTTTTAGAAAGGCCGGGACTTTGACAGCTGTGATTGGACTTTGACTGGTGTGAAATGATTATGACAGGCGTAACAGAACATTGACTGGTGTGACAGGACTTTGACTGGTGTGAAAGGATTATGACAGGCGTAATAGAACACTGACTGGTGTGACAGGATTTTGACTGGTGTGAAAGGATTATGACAGGCGAAACAGAGCATTGACTGGTGTGACAGGGCATTGACTGGAATAACGGGACATGCGGACATTCATGCAGTTGTTGTAGAAGAGTTCATTTTGTCCTCCTTTAGTTTGGATTTTCTTTTCCTGAAAGAGTTGGTACTTTTAGGCTCAAGATGCCCTGAGCATTTAGTAAACGTGTTTGAAGTCGCAAGACGCAACGAATCGGGTTGGCTCATTACTGACAGAGTTAGTTACAAGTGTCTTAGAATAGTGGATGACAAAAGGAGGGTGAGTGTTGGTTCTGATTTGTGTTTAGTACGCGATATGTGTGTGAGTTTGTGTGTGTGTGTGTGTGTGTGTGTGCGTGTGAAGTGTTGTTGATAACTGTTATATGACGCATATTTTATATATTGCCATTAAGACAGTTTTCGGGCCCAGTTAAAGATGATATATCTAGCTGGCCAGCTCAAGTCAACAAAGTAAAGCTATTCCAGGTACAATCTAAAAACCTGAGTTAACTTAATTGTAATGTTAGAAACGGCCTTAGCACTCCGCAAAGCCTAAACGCGGGGTGGGGGGGGGAGGAATTGATAACTTATATAACATATATTTATGTAATAAATATTTAACTGAAATACATTCCGAAAAAAAAAACACCTAAAAAAAAATCAATCGGCAGTGGATCTGTAAGCACCAAAGATATTAATTTGCAAAGTAAGCAAAAATAAATTGACCTTAACTTTCGAAATGTGTAATAATAACATGATGATGAAAGAAAAACATTTTCTACGATGGAAACTTTGTCATGAAATTCCAAAGTTTCATAAACCAGTTCCATGCCTTCGTTGCAAATATATTTTTTTCTTTTATAAAAGGTTGATAGGTTCGTGTACTTTTTGGTTAACTCCCATGTGGCACTTGAGACTTTTTTCATTTACGTAGTTTGGAAATATGGTTCAGTCATAGCTATTTCTATCAGACTGTCATCGGCACAAAGTGACCTTGTCAGTAGATTCGTGACCTTCAGATCTGGGCCACTGGGAGAAAAACTGAATTTTAAAAAAAATAGTCAGCAGACGGCTTTAAGATGTTTAGGGTTGATGACAAGGGCGGAGATGGTTAGCCAGTGGTTTGGGGCGTTGTTTTTTGTGGAGTTAACATTATCTGAACTTTTACAGTTTTACTTTTTTTCTACAGTTCTATCATGAAGTTAAAAAAAAAATGGATAATAGAATCTATAAATAACAAAGTGGGTGATGAGACATAATAGATCAAATAGATTCAACTATCCGAACAATTGGGCGTTGCTCATTGTAATCAATGATATATTTGGATGAAATCATTTTAGTAAATACTCTACATGGCAAATATTAAACGAATTAGTTTTTAAGAACAATCACACTAATTATTAAGTACAAATTATAACCATTTAGTTAACAGATTCTAGTACCACTACTTCCATCTGTTAATCTGTGAAGTCCCTGTACGGATGGGATGTTTATCTCTATAAAACATAAATTGGATTTGTTTATCAAAGTGCCCTTCTTTCTTCCCGTCACAATGCAATGACGAGGGAGGCACCACGGGTATATGTAGGTATATAAGGTGACTGGGACTCTCGGGGAGTCGAACCCATAAACCAAGGGTTTGCAAATTGTGCTGCAGCATGAATATTGGCCCGATACCAAAGAACCACTCAGAATGTTTCAGCACGTGCGTTTCTTTCATGGAGGAAACTGACGTGCCTCGATCTGAACCAGTTTGTGTACTTTTTTTGAAAAATATTATCCAATATTTTTTCAACAATCAATATTTGAACGATCGGTATTAAACAAGAGCAAGATGTTTTACCATTTCACTCTCCACACACTTCAAACAGGCAATTATCGCTACAGAGGAGATAAAATAAATGCTTTATTTCTATCCAAATTCTGGTTAAGTATATT
This sequence comes from Bulinus truncatus, assembly GCA_021962125.1. Lineage (NCBI taxonomy): Eukaryota > Metazoa > Mollusca > Gastropoda > Planorbidae > Bulinus > Bulinus truncatus. Next base: position 1,147,736 of record JAGDYQ010000166.1, on the reverse strand, counting down.
TTATTAACGTGAGACATGAGAGGGGAAGGTGGGTGTACTTATATTATGACAGGTCATTCTTCTCACACCCCCTCTCTCCCCTCCACATCTTTTTCTGCCCCTTCCCCACTCTCTCTCTCTCTTCCTCTGTGCTACTTCTGAACGTTGTGTCGGTCGTATGTGTCCATTTCCCTGGGGCGGTCTCTTGAAGCCAAATGTGAACAGAGGACTCAACCCATCGACCGGCATAATTTGTCAAATGTGTTTCTGTGTATGTGTTTATGTGTGAGGGGCATATGTGTATGTGTGTGTATTAACTCACAATTGCTGAGCTAGCACAAAATGTGTTCCCACCAGACGCAGCAGATTGACGAGCAATGCAGTAGAACAGGAGTGAAGAGCCGATTGGCTTCGTTCAGAACTGCGCTGCATCCATCAACTGGTTTAATGTTTATTAATAAGTTACATTGGGAGAAATGTAGTGGATCTGTCTTTATCACATGTGTTGTGTGTCTTTATCACATGGAAATGTGACATAACCTAGCAATATTAGACAAGCATACATTAATCACACACAAATGAATATAGAACGAACAGAATATTTAGACCTGTTGCATGATCTATTAGAATAATCAGTGGCGTCACTATGGTTTGTGTCAGCCACTAAAGGAAACTTTAGGGTATCACACCTCAATTTTTCTGCAATAGACTGAGAGAATTTACTTTAAAATATTTTAGCGATAAAAACAGTATTTTTTCTGACTGCAATCCAGAAAGATGCATGTTACTTTCGTTAAACTCAGTATGTTAACTGCGTCTCCAATTTCAAGAAACCACGTGACCACATACGCCCCTTTGTTTTTCGAACGTTTTCAAAAAGCCCTAGATTGATCGAGCACTTTTAAGTTAGTCTTCATGTACTGGTCTAACCAATAAGTTATGGCAGTGCCATAGCTTCAGTTTAGGTGGCAATAGTCAAAGATAAATGTTATATTTAAAAATTTGAAGATATTACAACTGGTCTAAGAAAAAAAATATAAAATCATTTCAAAATAAGCATTTATGACAACTCACTAGGGGAAAAAAGAGCTCATTAAATAATAAAAACATTTATATAAATTATCATTGGTAAAATCTTGATTATATATTGATAATTAACACATAATGATCAGCCATATTTTGTTCAGTAAATTGTTTAATCACTGAATTTCATTTATCTCACGTTTTTGTGAGGTTTTATTTATGTTAAATTGTGCAATATTTTATTTATCTCACATCGATGATATTTTATGTCACACTCAAAAACGTGCACAATTCCATTGAAACTGGACTGGTTATCTCCCCTTAATGGCACCATGTTTGTGCTTTCACTAAGATTTCTATACAGTGATTAGTTTTGTAATGAATCTAACATTGTGATTCTTAATTCACGGTTGTATGTTATTTAACAGAATGCATTGTTTTAGTCCTGATAATTGTGTTAGAGTTATTCTTCAGATACTAAACTTTTTTTTTTGCCAAATATTTAAAAAATACTATCAAGAAATATGCGATGGTATTTTTTTGGGACATGTTTATAAAAATGCTAAAAAAAACTTCCCAAAATTGGCCATTCAAATAAATAGCTGTGCAAGAATACTGGGCTAAGACAATTTCCTGCATTGGACGGTGCTGCTATATAATAACATCCTTTAACATAAAAATATATATTTTTAAATCATATCAATAGAGAGATCATTATCTGAGAGTCTCTGGGAACATGTAATTGTACTGAGATTATCTGTAGATACTGGACATTCAATTATTTAATCATACATTGAACAAGGTTTTAAAAAAAAAAACAAAAACACAACTTGAATGCATTCCAGGAATCGTTTTATTACTTCATGCTTTTCTTTTTGCTTTATTATGAGCTTGTCAATAATAATAATAATAAAATCTTCAATGTGGATGGTGCAGGCTTCCTGTCACTAGATGCTGCTGATTGATTTTGCAATCTGTAAAAGAAAACATGTTAAAAACATTTGTCTTGAGATATACACGTGTTTACGCGTAATTGTGACATTCAGGGGGGGTAGCCCAACAGGGCCCAAGCCTTTTAAAGCCCTGATGCTTCCCATAATCTACTGTAAAATGAGCAGACAGTTGATGTGGGGGTACCTGAATTTTCACTGATCGTCAAGGGCCTGACGGGCTTACTGGTGGTGGCCTTGGTGATATGTATGTTATCAAAAATGACAATGAAAAAAAAAACATTGGAAGGGAGGAGCTGATAATGAGTAGAGCAACAAGAAAGTGATTACAGACAGAGCAAGGACAGACACCAGATGGACATGATTAAAACTTAAGCTTTAAGTGTGGCTAACTGTAGGACACTTTTTTTTTTCTTTTTGCCAGATAAAATGTTCTAGAAACCAGTAGCCATGATTAGATGACTAAGTATGCAGATTTAAATTCACCTGATAGCATAATGAGAGTTGGATTGACACAAGGCATCCGAAGACTCAACTCTTGTTTCGCGTGAAAGATTTTAACCTCATGTGTACACAATCCCCATAGAGCTCCATGGCAAACCAAAAAGATAAACCTTACTTTATATGTCCCAATAGCCCTAAAAGGTTTAAGAGAATTGAAACTTTTTTTTTCACCTTACATGTAGTAAGTAAAATGCGAGTTAAGGGATGCAGTAGCAGTGTGGTGGTGCGCTCTACTGCTAAATGAAACGTCCAGAGTTTGAGCCCCAGGACTTTTCTCAGGTCTGATCAATGTTCCTTAGTCCAAAACAGCTTACGAATGGGAACCCGACATTTGTGGGGGTAAGTAAAGACAGCTGGTCAATATAATGCCACTGAATAGCCTTGGTTGCAGGGACAGATGGTCATGCTGTAAAGCGTTAGTCTGTCGACCTGAGAGTCCCTGGTTCAATCTCCGGTGAGGATGAAGGATATTTCAGGTCATTGTTAAAGTTACTGCTATATCTCCCGTAGTGCCTCCAAGGCCATTGCACTATCGTCTATGGTGGGGATGAAAATAGGGCACCATAAAAACCGTCCCATTAGTGGTTTATAGGATCTAAGAGATTTCATCTCAACCTTACAGGGACTTCACACACACAGAGACAGATGAGCTCTACATCTGAAGAAGGGACAGTTGGTCATGCAGTAATGTGCTCGACTATCGACCTGAAGCTACCTGGTTCGATCTCCGGTGAGGACCAAGGAAAATTTTTCAGGTCATGGTTGAAGTTCCCACCATGTCTCATGTGGTGCCTTCATGGCCATTACACTCTCCGCTGTGGTGGGGATGAAAGAACGGCAATACAAAACCTAAAAGTTGTCCCATTTAGGTGGGCGACTTTTTTTTTTAAACAAATGGTCTTGTGGTAAATCGCTCCGTAAAAGGGCACCATGAAATCCGTCCCACTAGTGGTTTATAGGATCTAAGAGATTTCTTTTCATCCTTACAGGGACTTCACTCACTTCATCTGACCCCTAATGGTCTGCATAGTATTTATAAAGTAAATTAACTTTTTATACAATGGGAGTTGATAAGACTGCACAAAATGAAGTAATTTTTTTCAATTATGTTCTAAATCAAATGTGTATAACATTTTTGTTATAAAAATTTTATTCACTGCAGTGTTCAGTGTGATACAATTATTTAATGAGTCTATGAAATGTTGAAATACAACAGTCTCCTGTAGCTAGAAGTACAATTTAATGAAAAAGAGAAACAAATCACCTTATTCTTGGTTGATGGCATCTTCAGGAAGTGATGCATTATAATTCCATTTTCCTTAGCAACGGTGCAGTTAGTTCCCTTTAATGGATAATACAACAACATCAAATGAAAAAAGTTACAATTTTTGTTATGAAAAAAAAAATCCTTAAATAGCTAAAAAAAACCATTTTTATACGCTTTTCTAACCAACAAATAACTAAAACCCTGCAATAATAAGTTACTTGTTAATTTTATACAGAGCAGTTATGCCACTGGTTCAATCAAAATTCGGATTTAACCATCTTCACTTTATTTGTAATATAATCTTTTTATCTGTAGCAAATAAAAAACAACAACAAAAAAAAAAACCCTGATGTAATGAATACATTTTATAAACTCAAGAATTTTGGTGGAGAAAAAGTTGAATTTATAATTAACTCTGTTCTCTAAAATTTATTTTAAATGAATTACAAATAATAACTCCCTGCAAACCATATATTAAAATTTATTTTTGTAATTGCTATCAGATCAACATGTCTTCATTTGAATTTAAAAGAAAAATAAAGAATATATTTTAGAAAGAAATACTAGCTTTAAATTTCAACAAATTAATAATCATCATCATCATCTTCATTAGCAGACGTCACATTTACCATGGCAGAATAACCACCTGAGTAGGACTGGGGATAAAGGAATGGCATCTTAGAACAAGATCCATATGATCTAGAGCGGTGGTCCCCAACCCCCGGACCAGTCCATGGATTGAATGGTACTGGGCCGACCAAGAACCATTAAGTTATTTCCTTTTTATTTATTCCACTCGTGATTATGCAACTTTCCATGGAAGAGAAATAATCTACCACCCCCCACTCCTCTTCCAGTGGGCCGCTGTGAAATTATCAAACGCTGACCGGTCCGTGGCGAGAAAAAGGTTGGGGACCAATGGCTTAGAGGACTGTTTTCTGATACAAAGCAATGTAAGTGATATTGCCTAGTAAATATGAGTGGGTAATTTAGTTGGCATTCAACTGACATACCTTTATGAACTTATTTGCATTTGGATAATTAGCTCTGTATCTTAACCAAATTTTATATTAACTTTCATTCTGGATATTTCGGATTGTATTTTAACACACATTTATATTAACTTACTATCAATTGGATATTTGGGACTGCATAAACAGACAACGACACTGTTGACTGACTAGCTAGAAACTGAGTATTTTTTACAGTACTCAACAGATATTTATTGACTATTGTTGAGTACTATAGATATCTTTTGCTAACTTACAAGCTGTTTATTCTTAGTGTTCAACCAACATTAAAAAAACAACATAAACATGAGGAATATTTATAAAGCATACATCGGAGTGGCCACGCATGTGAACAATGAGTGCTGCATTCCAGTTACACAGTAAAAAAAATAATTTTAAAACAGCATCATAGTCACTTTAGCAAAATTTAGTGAACAGAAAATATTAGATAATACAAAAAAAATTGGCTCATTGAAAGCATCTAAAAAAATTTTTTAAAAGTTGCATCATAATAAATTTATCAAAAATTAGTGAATAAAGGTAATTATATAATCGAAAAATGTACAAAGGCTCATTGAAGTGACGGATTAGTCCTCCCTTGACATGAATGGTTTTCTTATTTATGAAAAATAATAATTGTACTAAAACCTAATTTTAGCCTAGTCAGATTTCAATTTACACAGGGGATAGAAATGTGGCTAATTATGGATAACTTTGTAATTTTCTGAAATTGTTTAAGTTAGAATAAACATAAAAAACATAAAAAAGGTAATTAGTCATAAAGAATTAAATGCTTAGTAAATTCTATCAAAGTGTTTGTTGAAACATTAAAATCTAGCTAGATTCAAGTGTAATTAATGTTATTTTGTTTTAAAATATGATATAAGTCAGAATGATGTAAGAATGTCAGCATATTGGCAGAAATACGCTAATTTCACTAAGATGTATATAAAAAAAGAGCTGTTATTAAAACTAATAAAGTATAATTTATTCATCACTTACGCCCTTTTATGCTCAGGGACTGAGAAAATAATTGCAATAATTGTAAAAATTCTTTAAACAAGTGACAGCTTTATTTTTGAAAGAGACCAGCAGTCCATTAATAATATTTCTCTTACAAAATATATGAAGCATTAAGGGGTGACATTTTTTCCAGTGGCTGCCCTTACATGAGCTTTACAAAAATGTGCATGTCTGGCAATTTTTTGTTTTAAAATAAAAATCATATAAATTTGAATCTTCATTAAAAAACATCCACATCAATTTAGACTTGACTGTACATAACCAGAAATAAATCACTGAGTATGATATTTAATTCTGCTGCAATATCTCTGCCAAAAATAAAATGGATTACTTTGTTCTAATTTCAAGTAATGTGAGATTCTAAATCAAAATTTGAAAAAAATATCGAACAAAAATAATTTTTTTAATTGATAAAACCAAAATACATAAGGTTAGAAAAGAATAGTCTAAAATTAAAGTTTATTTTTCCCATCTACATGTATTTTAAAAAATTAGACCAATTACTTTGATAAATTGGCATTAAGCTGTCATTTATATACATGTACCATAAAATTAGCCATCTTAGAAACTGACAGTAATGACTAATATTCTTCAATATTTTATTGATGGCATTTTATTGTTCTTTATTGACTATTCAGACCAGAGATTTAAATTTTATTTATTTACTTTGTTTAGATATCAACATTTTTTTTTTTTGCCATTAACTTTGTTATCTATTTACCAGCTTTGTGTATGTGCAGGAAAAGGTTCCTTTTCATTATTTCAACTGCTTGTCTCCATGATCCTAAAATTTGCAGTTGTGATTAGCCCAAACTCAAATCATCAACAGAATTGGCTCGTCTTCTTGTGGCTTTAGGAAACTTCCACAGTTTTTCTACCACCTAGAGGATGAAACAGAACCCAATAATTCCAATAATGGGGCGCACAGTGACATTCATGTAAACTTTACATTTTATTAATCAGGAAAAAAAAATAAAAAAAATAAATGATTTTATAAATATTGTTAAGATGAAAATGTAGATAGTATTTATAATAAAAAAGCATAGAATTCATGTTAAAAAGTTAACATTAAATGTAATAAAACCAGAGCTATTAATTTAATAAAAGCTAATGAACAGATATTTTTACTTACAAATCATGTTCTTAAAAATATTATGAAAAAAAATATTCACGAAAATTTTATATTTTCTTGAAAATAATGTTTATATTATAGAATTCAAAATTTAGAGCTAAAAGATTGCGTCTACACTTTCCAGAGGACAATAACCTAAATTGGAACTTGCAACTATAAGCAAAAATTCTCTACCAAATTTAGTTTCTTTTGCATGTTCATAAAAGGTTTTTGAAAGAAAGAGATAAAAATACAGTGGGGAAAAAAAAAGTTTTCTTTTTTCACCTGGTGAGCGAGATAAGGATCTGGTTGTCTCATTCTGGGTCTTTCTGTGGTTCCCTTATAATAAGGAAAGCCCCATTCTATTGGGTCTTCACTCAGGTAATTTTGCCAGCTGCGATTAATGTCGTTACCATTAGGAATGTCAATATAAAGAATGTTACCAATAAGTGTCTCATACCTTTGAAGACAAAGTAAAATATAAATAAAACGATTAGTACCTATATAAAATCTCATTATTATTATGTTTTTAAGCATACAATTAGCTTAAGTAAAAAAAAAATAATTATTATAAAAAAAAATAATATTTTAAGGAAAAAAATATTTTTTTGGCAAAAATGTGTATTGCTTTTTTATACTGACCAACTGTAAAAAAAGTAAATCAGAAAGGACCATTGCATTGTCATTATTTGCTAGTTCAGCATACATATAAAATTTCTTATGGAATTATTCTAGAACTAAATCAAAGTGCTTTTACACCTCTTGACACAGGTATACTTTTTTTTTAAAATTTACTTCAAAATTAAACTTTTATTAAAACCAATTACTTTCATTGTATTTTAGTTAATAAAAGAAAAACAAAATTAATATCCGATAAATTATTCCCCCTGTTTTAAACTGCTTTTAATTCATTTCCTCCATCAGGCTGGTGCCATGTCTTTGTCTGTTTAGGGAACTTTGAAATCAATTATCACTAACTTCTCAAAGTCCAATCATTTGGCCTTTTTGTATACTTGTATATATGTGATAAAAATACCCTACTTTAAAATATTTCAGTCAATGGATTTAAATCTTTTGGAGCTCAAAGCTAATTACTTTTTGATACATTTACATGAGGGGGAAAATTGGGTAAATGGTGCCAAGTACAACACTAGTCTGTTACTGTGAAAATGACATTGACCAAAAAAAAAAGTGTGGGCACCACCAGTTTGTAACACTTGCAATTTATACAATTATAAAAAATTATATACCATCAAAATATTCTGGACTTTGTACTGTATTCACAAAGTATAAAAAGTAAATTTCTCTTAAACTCTTAAGGGCCCAGATGAAGAGAAGAATTCACATGTATCAATAGCCACTGTACATTGAGGGCTTGTGTGGCTAGAACAGCGCCCGGCCACTTTTTAATACCCCAACTTAAAGTTGGCTATCCATTTAAAGCTGTGAGGAATTGGGGGACTTTCAACAGGATCTGAAAAAAATCCCTCGGCTGTTCTAATTGAAATTGGTAAAAGACAGTTTTTATACAGGATTTGAAAAAAAAAAAAAAATTTTAATTTTGAGGATTTTAAACAATTAGTAAAACAGTGTTGTTCACATTAGGATCTATTTTTTATTGAGCTCTTAATAAGATCAGAATAATATCCCTCCCACTAAATTGCAGAGGAAAACTATGTGACATATATACACTCTCTCGAATGATTTTCCTGTCTACTTAAATTGTAAAAAGAGAATCGTTGAATTCTATTCAGTGGTATGGGTTTTAACTATACAGAAGATTGGACAACTGAGCACAGCCTACTGGAGAGAAAATAGAACCATGTTTTCTGTCGCCCAGGAGGAAAACTATACATGATATCTTTCTTCAGTATACAATAGATATTATGTACTAAAGACCTGCTTAAGTAACTCTTCCAAGGGGATACATGTATATGCTACAGTAGATTATCAGGATCCATATTAATCATGCCATCTAACTTAACTTGAAGTTGGAGGGAGTAATTAGTCTGCAAATTTTGTATCTATTTCTGGTAATTGAGTATTCACACTAGGACATGGTTAAGCAATAAATCTGGCAATGTTCTTAGTCATTTAAAAAAAAATCTAAGGTGTCCAATTGAAATAAAGTGACATACAAAAAAAAAGGGAATAAAAATCGGGTATTAATTAATTAATTAAAAACTAATTAATATATACATTAAAAAACAAAAATAAAATGATTTGATATTGTAGCCTTAAGATGTTTCAAAATATCGATCAGTCACTGTAATTTTTGTTAACATGTTTTATTTTTTAGTGATATATTTAAATACAATGAAAAAAATTGCCAGGAATAGCTCAAACAATGCCTTATCTCATTTATTTTAAAAAAAAAATTGATAACCAATCTTGGCCCTTTTCATAAGTAAACTTTTGAAAACTTTTTTTAAAGTCAAGTTTTGTTTAAGCCATACTTAGTCAAGTGATAAGTAAAAATTTTTTTATTTAAGACAAAGTGAATTGTTGCCAAAATCAATACATATTCATTTTTTTTCCTCTTGTTTTTGGGGCAGGAATGAATTATGTAAAATATAATAAAGGATTCAGTTAATAAACTAAGTATTAGAAGTGAAAAAGTCAGTGATATGATTATCTACTTAATCAAAATTAATATAGAGATTTAGTTCAAGAAAGTTATTTGTATTAAATTTTACCCAAGTTCTACAGCCAACTCATGGTCTCTTTGCTCCTTCAGATTTTCTTCTACAATTTTCCAGTCAACAATGGATTGGACTTTAGTAGTTCTGCTTGGCTTTTTCAATTTCAATGGTAAGACTACATTACAACCTGTTGGATTTGGGGTCCATTTTTTACCACAAGCTTGTTTGTAATAATCTAGGTCATGTCTGAGAAACAGTTTTACAAAATTTTAATTAGTCATTATAATAAATTATAAAAACTCAGAAGAATAAATAATGCCAAAAATAAAATAATTCTTTAAGAAATGAAATAAAAAACAAATAACAGGTGAAAAATGTTTGATGGGCTTTGTTCTAATAAATTCTACCAAAATTTATAAAAAATGGGATTAAGTGTTGGGAAATGGTTTAGGTGCCTTAGTTGTCATATTTTAATCTATGGTTTTATTTACCATAAAAACAAAACCCTATATAAACAGAAAAAGATTTTTTTACTTTGCTGTTATTGAAAAGGACTTTGAAAGTTATTGGAACCAAGCCCTTCATTTTCATTGTGCTTTTAACCATTGTGGATTTATCAACTCAATAGATACTCGGTTTGGGACAGGAAAGAAAGTGGTAATAACAATTATAATAGCAGAGCAAGGGAAAATAATTCTAACTTTTAATTTACCAACTTTAAAAAGGCATTACAAAAAATCATAATAAATAAATAAGCCAGGGGTAGGCAAACTTTTTAAATTGTGAGCCATAATAGGCTCTTAAATTTGTCAGAAAGGCTGGAGTGTTGGTATAAACTATATTAATTAAATGTAACTGATGTGAACTAGCGGAGAAGAGAGGAGCACATGATGGATCTATCAGCCTGATAGACTGTGCTTGGCCCTTGAGCCGTAGTTTGCCCATGTCTGTAACATGTGATAGTATTGTCAATGTATTATTGATTTTATAAATATATGTAAAAATCATAATGCTGTTACCTTTCCAAAGACAAATTTTTCGTGTGACCAGGATATTGTTCTATGCTTAAAAATGTACTTCTAGGTTTCCTTGCTTTATATTTTGAATGCTGGCTTTGATAATGCGGTATGAGTGGATTTCGTATAACAGGAGCAGCTTCCTTGTAGAGAAATGTATGCTCAGCAATAATAGGTGCTTTTTTAACAGGCAGAGTGAATGTGGTTGGAAAAGATGGTTTCTTGATTTTTAAATTACTAGGAGATGGTTTGGTTTGTTGAGCATCAACAGATGGTTCCTCCTGTAATGCAGTATAATTTTCTACAGGAGAAGTGATATTCCACAGATCAGAAGGTGATTCATCCAACTGCTCCGGACTTCCTGCATGGTAACTATCTTCACCGATGTCCAGCTGTGGACTTGTATGTTGTGTGTTGTCATGATGATTTTCAAAGGTTTTTTCATCAGCAGGAGAAAGTTCATTAAAGCTAGATGGTTCTTGATCATCTGATGGTTTATTTTCATCTCTTTGTTCATAGTCAGTTTCTGTTGGTGAAGATGTACTTTTGTTTTCCATCCTTCATAACTTTTTAAAGTTTTGTTGTTGTATTTTTTCTGAAACAATAAAAATAAATGGACAGAGTTCAGACCAGTGGCCTAACTAGCAATAGTGCTGCCGGGGCACACCACCCCTCAGGGGGAATACCACTTTTCAAACTATTTGGAGAATTTTTGTATAGGCCAAAGGTCTGCAACCTTTTCCTTTAAGACTTCACTGTCAACCACATTTGTGAGCTTTATTTCTGTCTAAGACTAAATACATAAATTCATATGACTACCAAATTAATTCCACAAGCTTATTATAGCTGACCATTACTATTTATTACTTGTTATTCAATAAGTTGAACTGGATTATAATTTATATTGATTAACTATTAATTAAATTAGCGACAAAATAAGTGAAAATACGCTTCTTTGTGTTACAAGAAAATTGTGCTAAGTAATATTTATGCGGAAGAATGAGTTGAGATCGGAATGAGTTCAATGATGAATAATATTTAAAATATTGCAAGGGCCCCTTGAAGCATTAAATTTCCTTCTTATAATTTAATTTCCCCCTATTAATAGTTCGCATAATTTTGGGCTGACATTCATTAATTCGCCCTTTTAAATTTACCTGACTAGAAAAAAAGTCAAAAGAGTAATGTTTCTAAGAAACTGTGTATTTAATTGTAAGAGTTGCTGATAATACTGTTGATGTATATTGTAATATAGATAACAAATTTGAAACTAAATACGGTAGCCATACAAGGGCCCCCTACTCCTCTAAAGAAATTTGATACAAATAAACTGAACATACGAATCACGTGATCTACTACAATCAAAATGTCGGAAGACATGGAGAATGGAGAATCAGCTGGTTTGATATCTCAAAGGGATCGTGATCTGAACTTTACGAGAAATGATTCCAGAATATTCAATACAGATCGTACAAGCAAAGTGAGTAATACAAATGTACACGTGTTAGCTTAATTTTTACTCTCTTATCTTATTAGTATGGTGCGTATTCGGATATTTTTTGTTCCGTTCATTATCTCTTTATTCTCAACACATTCGAGATCTAGGTCTAGTAAAATAATTGAAAACAATCACATGTGGATGTTTGATAGAGAACCTATTTAGCATCATATTTATCTTTATCTTTTATTTTATAACTTAACCTACATCGCCACTTTTATTTGCACTATTATTGCTGACGTGTATGAAAACATTGAACAAAAAATAATTTCAAATTTAAACTAAAATTATTCAATAAAAATTACTTAACCCCTTAGCCTTAGGCATGATTGATTGATTTGAGTCTACTCTTAACTCAAGTTTAGATTTAGTAGTGATTTACCTAGCCCTTGACTTAATCAAGCCTATGTAGTCCTTTTTACCTCGCTTATTTACACACAACTTATTAAAATTAAAAATATTAGCATTATTTTTTATAAACTAGTACAACTTGTACTACAAGTAAATGGTTATAACATGGCAATAAAAACATATGATTAAACTGGAGCCAGTGACCAGTGAAGGTATATTATTATCATTGTATGTATCATTTCAATTGTAAATGATGTCACCCAATATAGGTTTAAAAAAAAAAAAAGATGTCTATTGCCACTATTGCACAATTTGCTTGATTTCTTGGCTAATGGGCAGTTCAGTTTTCTCTCGCTATACAGAGTAGGTAATCTTAGTCTGTAGTTTTCTTTAAATTTGTTTTGTACAATTAGGAGGGCAGCTTAGACATTAGTCTTTGATTAGTGTTGGAGATTCTTATTTGTACATTTAGGGAGAAATCTTTTGATTGCTAGATAGATTTTTGCTGCATAGAAGCCTCTATAAATCTTTTTTGGCTCTGTACTCTTCACAGACACTTCCTAGGTAAGTGATGCTGTAGTTTTGTTAAGTTTACTCCCTTGTGATGTTTTTAGAGAATATTCATGGCATGACGAAAAAAAAATTCAACAAAATCAAAGTATAAATTGTATGTTTAAATATTTAATGAGGTGTGCCATAAATAAAAAAATATTTCACTTTGCAACATTTTGCACATTTATAAAATTCTATTTGGAATCCCTGGTATAAGACAGACTAGAAAGTAGCGCATAATTTCAAGTAATGCTAAAAACCCTTTCTATATTATTTTATCAACCATATGAATCTTATGCGTTGAGGATAAGCTATACCAAGGAGTTTTGTTGAACATGTGTTGTTGGGAGAATTTGTAGTTATACAGCTGGTAAATAAATTAGCATATCAGTTAACAGAAAAATAAAACCAGGATCCTGTTTTTAGCCTAAATAAATAAACTATTTTATGCTGTCAGCTTTTGCATATCCTCATTCATGTTATTTAAAAAAAAAATATTACTACCATTAGAAAACCTAAACATATAAAGATTTATACAGTGTATAGTACTTAATATTCAATAAATTTTGTTTTAACTTATAATTAGATAATTTACAGAGAATGTGTGAGATTCATTCATTAGTTATTATAAATACTTTAATACTGCCATGGGTTAAAATTATTTTTGTCTTGGCAAAAGCTAAGGAATTAGCGCATATTTACTTTTTGAAAAAAAATTACTTGATATCAGTTTTAAATAGCAAGAAAGTTGTCTTTCAATATTCTATATTCATATTTTCAACAATATAGTGAGGTGAAACAACAACTTACAAATAATGTAATAGTGTCAACAGAAGGTTCAATAAAATGGGGTGAATTACCCCAAAAATAATCAAAAAGAAATTCTTGAGGATTATGAGTATTCTTTGAAAATTGAGTGGGGGTGTGTGTGTTAAAACCTATTTCGATTTCCTGCAGTAAGGAAAAAACATTGTTTTGACATGTGACTCTTTATTGCTAGCAACATTAACATTGTTGACATCAAGCTTTTGTTTAAATGTGTTCTACTGGGGGTCGATTGCATCTGTTTTAGACTGTGTAGAAAATATAACTAAATGTGAAATTTATGAACAGTCATCCTGCACACCACGAAAGTCCCAAAGTTTAATATATTTTTTTATATTTTCTTTTACTGGAATAATTACAAAGAGCAGTGTTTCCTAAACATTTTTTCCCATTTTAAATATTTTTGTCTCTATTTTGTTGATGTTGGTTGGGATATGTGCATGCCCCCCTGCCCCCACACACCCTTTTCCTCATACATTTGTATAACTCATGTGATGCATTCAAGCAAAAACATCACTGGTGGGAATGGGTACTTTTTTTTTTTACATGCTCAGTACTCCACATCTCTTGATAAAATGGCCAGAGTTCATCTCTCTAATGGAACTCTCTTAGTAAATTATGTTTTAGTATAGTGTTATTTTTCTTGAAATTAACCCACATAGCCCCAAACCCCCTTCCCCCAGTAAATGTTCACAAGGCTCCAAAGGCTTTGTTGGAGAGCACTGTCAAAGAGCCTCTGGCACAGAGCTTCTTGGAAAAAGAATTCATTAGAATTGAACAGTGAGTTTTTGCTGATAAACATCCTCTGAAAATAAACAACCTGCTACATCTGGCATCAGTAATTTGTATTGGTGACAGCAAAGAGATAGAGTAGCACTCAGGGTGGAATATCTGTTTTTATTCCTCTGATGGTCTATCTTCTTCCTAAATTCTAGATGCCATATAACAAAAAGATATGAATGCTTTGAGTTATGCTACCTGTAAACTGCGACAGGTTATAAACGCCACCATCTATGCCACCTGTAATCCGGCAGGTTACCTTATAAACGCCACCATCTATGCCACCTGTAATCCGGCAGGTTACCACTTTATGCACCCTGTAAACTGTGACAGGTTATGAGAACCATGTCATCCTCTTTGTCACTATATGTCACTCATAAACTGTGACAGATTATGAACTTATCCTCTTTGTCATAATAACTTGATAGTAGAATGATGTTACAATTTAATATTTGTCCAGGAATCATATCATCTGATATGTCCTTCATATCATCAGTCCTACAAAAAACAATAACAACGTGTGTTGTTGAGTTTACACAGAAACTTAATTTTGTGCTACACTGACACCACTATCACAGAGCCCTATTCTGTCCTTGACCTTGGCATTTTCAGATATGCCAGGTGGATTTTGTGCTACTCTAACAATCCTTTAATCTGAACTTAATTCCATTGACCGATTTCAGACCATTTTGTCTAAACGTTAACAGAAATTTATAAAAAAAAAATTATTATATAAAAACAACCACTCCAAAAAACAATAGCATTAATTATAACAAGAACAAACGGTCATTTTACCTGTAGTATTAAAGTATTAACAGAATTTGAAATGTATGTACACCACCCACCCCTTTACACTGAAGTTATGAGATTTCCATGACAACCGAAGAATGTATTTTCGCTGGTACGAGATTTTACTTGGCCGGTTGCTGTACTGGAGCTTAATGGCATTGCCTGTCGTCTGCTCTGCGCAACACTTCGTCACACCACCGTATTGACTTAATTCACTTTAAAAGCTCTGCTACTGCCCTGACATTTCGAGATACAGGAGCTGGCGGGGTAGTATGTGGCCGATATTAGACATTAATTGGGCTGGGTTTGACACTTTGCTCCCCCCTTTCCCATTTCTCCCCATCTCAACCGCAAACACCTCATATTTTCTTAGCTATAGATTTTTCTTACCTCGATTAATAATAATCTGTTTCTACGTGTTAAGGTGTTATATTGTATAACTAATGGAAGCAAAGAGTTTTTACGTGTTTTTGTTTCGTTTGTTGAGCTGCATTACTTTTGGAAGAATTCTGTTCCGGATTTTTAGCATGAAACAGAAAACACATTTCTCATATTTTAAATGTGTATATAATTATAGTGCCAGATTTTCTGCGGAATTTATTTTTCTTATAGGTTAAGCTAACAGAGATGTATCTGCATCTTTGTACTAAGGTATGGCCAACAGTCTTAAACAAGGACTGAAATACAAGTCCCGCTTCTCGACTTTAGAGTGTTCACAGTCACAATTGCATTTTATCGAATATTTTGTTATCTATTGGGTGCTGTTGGTTCGGTCATTTCCCCCGTGGGATAATTATTACAATGTTTTAAAAGTCTATTATGAGTCTTTTAATACTTGTATGAATCTAAAATAATCTAGTTCAAGTCTCATTTCTTTTTCAACATTTTATTCGTAAGGAGAAAGGGGGATAAGTCTGCAGATTAAAGGGATGGTAATTAATGCATCGGGCCTTTTCGTTTACGAAATTTTCGGTTGCTTCCCCTGTCCTGACAATTTGCTCATCTTGATTTTAATAAAAAAAAACACGGGGAGGGGGGCATGTATGCATTTAAAGGTTCGCTCTAAACATGTTTACTTCAGAAGATGCGAAGTACAGTAGTTTTATATATGTGTTAATTACTTTTAATCAACTAGGAGGCGTCGCCGAAGATTGTTTGTTCCCTACCAAAGTCAATCTTGTAAGAAATAAAATGTTACCAAATAAATTTTACGGCATACCTTCTTCCCATGTTATTATAATGACCTGATGATTACTCTTATTTATTTTCCCCTCTCTTTATTTAAACTATTTAAAAGGAGGGGTGGGTGGGTCCAAACAACCCATACCTTTGTCAGAGGTCAGGCCGCTACAATGACACAATTTGTCTGTGCATCAATAGTCCTTCTGTGTGGTGATGCGCCCCCATACAGACGACACACACAGACGGGCGTCTCTTCAGGCTTGGGCAATGAGGCGTTGAAACTAAAGATGGAAAAAATAAAATTAAACAATAAGACTATCGTGGTGTGTATGTAAGATGAATGTATGGTGGACGAGGTATAGGGCATCTGTTGTGTTGTTTTGTTTTTAATTACATGTCCGGTACACGTGCACCTATAGAGTTACATAAACATTGGTGCTGAAAGAAGTTAGCTTCGTTGATATGGTTATTTTTATTACATTAATTTAGATGAAATTTGAATTCAAAGCGAGACGAATGTCAATTTGGGAAAGTAGTCTACAACTTTACGTGTTACATTCGACTACATTCATTGATTTGTGTTAATTCGAATGGTAATCCTTACCGGTACGTATTAAATTCGATTACAGTCAAAGTATCTTGTGTGAGTTTGACATTAGTCATTCGTTTAGTATTAAAACGACTTGTGTTAGTTCTACAGCATTCATTACTTGGTATTATTATTATATCCGATTACAACGTTTAGTTCTCTAGTGATATTTAGCTGGTTTTCTTTTTATTTTTACGACATATTGAGTAACTAGATGCGATCTTTGTGTGTGTGTATGCTCTACAATGACCCTCGGGACTGGTCATTATTCATTGTGGGTCTACGCTTGTTCACCTAAATATTTGCTGAGCACACATATTCTACAAGAGTGACAGGGCTAGATCAGGGGTTCTAACTCTGTTGAAAACAAACGCTCAACCAATGCTCGCTCATTGTTTAAATCTCCTACCCGTTTGCCAAAAAACAAAAAAAAAAAAAACCCACTATTTTTCAACTAAACAATTTGCGCAAAATTACATTTTTCACATCTGTGCAGCCCCCCCCCCCCCCCCGAGTCCACGATGGACACAATACGCGGCCACCTTGCTTGAATAACTTGAGAGACCTCTCACCATCATCTGGTAAAGAAAGATTAATCTTATGGGTTTTTATTGGACAGCATTTTATCTACGAGGAAATGGCGTTACGCAGGGGTCACCTTCAGAGGTTTTATTTTTGGCGACAATTTAAAAAAAAAATGTTTTACGACTTCCTTAATTGATCTTAATGTTTCAGTCAATGGCCATTGACCTGAGAGTTTTGGTCGTATATTTTTCAAGCTGTGGTATTTCGGTTGAATGATGTGATAAACTTAAGGGGGATCGTCTAATTTGAGCTTTTTTTTATATTTTTTACATTTTAGACTAATGTCATTTATGTGACATTTGTGGAGTTTATAGGAACACGTTACAGAAAGTATGGTTACATGTTTAATAGTGTGTGTGTGTGTGTGTGCGCGTTTGCGTTGAGAAGAATGATTGAAAACATATGGATTTAGTTTCCTTGATTATCATATTCATAAAGAACATTCATTGTAGTTGAAATGGACAAACAAAAAGAATACCAATAAGCGGTTTGGTTATATCAGAATTAGTCGCGCCTACGTTAGTTTTTGGTCTCTCTAAGTATTGAACGAGATCGTGTCAGTTTAGACCAACAAAGGTTTTTTTTTCTTCAATTTTCATTCTATTGGACATCACAGCAGAGCCTTCTTAGGAACACTGTGCCCCCTTGCCCCCCTCTCCCACCCCTCGGGATGAATCCCCGTGTTAGGGGCCCTGCGAAATATAAAATGTCAATCATCCAATCATCGTGGTTTGCCCTGGGGGGGGGGCGTTAAGACGCTCTCTGCATCGCTGTCATAGATGTGTTGGTTCCTTTATGTCTGATGACTGGAAGAAATCACATACCTTATTAACCGTGTTTGACTTCTTCACTGATCTCAAACTGTACAGAGTTGGGATGTTTTTTTTTTTTCGGATTCAGTTTCGTCGCCCCAGACAACAAAGATCACGTGACACCATTTCACGTGACTGTCACTGTCCTTGCCTTTGATGTCGGATTCCTCCATCTGTTTGTGTAATGAGAACATGATGAGACTATAAGAATATAAGTGTATCTGGACATTGTCTATTTATTCATATGAATGCCATAGCTTTTTCCAACATCTATCTATCTATCTATCTGTCTGTCTGTCTGTCTGTCTGTCTATCTATCTATCTGTTTGTCTGTCTGTCGATTTACTGCAACAGATGCCGGGTATATCCCGGCACTGAGAACTGTCATCCCCGACTCTGCTTTATCTAATACAGTCGATTCCGCTTAATTTGAACACATCGGGACCGAGGCTTTTGTCCCAATTATGCGGCTGTCCCAATTAAACATACACATTTACTATTGGCATCTTGGTTTGGTTTCTTTGAGATTTGTCCCAAATAAACGGCTGTTCCAATTAAGCGGAATCCACTGTATATCCCAGCCGGGGATGAAATCATAGACATCTATCCACGGCTCTGCCGAATTTTTTTTTCAACCCCGGCACTGTTTTTTTCTTAAATCGAGCACTGCTAAATTCTAGTCAGCTAACATGAATGGGTACCGACAAAATGGGGAAAGTAAAGGTGGCTGGTCGTTTTAGCCACACGATAAAAAAAAAAACAGCCATGGTCACAGAAACGGGCTGTATGAAAATGGAAAGGACACTTAACTGTACCATAAATATATGTATATCCATGTAGATATTGGCGGATATGTTTATTTGTGTATTTATAAATGACCCGAACAACCTTTAATACACTGTTTAATATTCTGTATGCTATTTTTTTTTACTTTAAAGAAATACTGTGAAAGCAGTGAAGGTAACAATACAACAAGGGAAGGTGCTGTCACGTGTTTTTTTTTACTGCGTCAAGTATGATTTAAATGCCTGGGCTTATTTTCTTCCCCCATATTTGTGTGTACTTTAAAATAAACAAAACAACAACTTGTGGTGTACCCCCCTGCTCCCACCAGCACGTCATTGGAGCACGCACACATCCACACCTTTCTCGTGTGCGCATTACACACCGTTCGCTTTTTTTTTGGTGTGTGTCCACGCGCTTTATTTAGACTTGTGTGTTTAGTGACACATAAAGATGGCGATGACACAATAAGACACATGAGTTGATGTGACTTTAGACTTGTGTGTTTAGTGACACAATAAGACACATGAGTTGATGTGACTTTAGACTTTAAAAAATAACGCCTTTAGGAGATAGAGATTTGTTTTTTCTTTGTCACCCCCCCCCACACATACACACACTCTTTTCTTTCCTTGTGGTAAAGTTCAATGCATTATCGCCTGCCTTCACCCCCCTTCCTCTTCCCCGGGCCCGTCCATATTCCAGTCTCTTTATTCACTCTCCCATCCTGGTGTGCTAAAAAGACAGACATCTATTAATTGACAAAGTGTGACAATAAACACATTCGGGGCCGCCATATAATTGAGTCGTGATTTCCTGACATTTATTGTTTTACCCGTTTATTGCCCAGAAATGTCTGTAATTGTTGTTGTGGGTAGAGGGCATGGGTGATGTGATTGGGTCGGGCGGCGCTCGTGGAAAGGTAGACGCATAGGCCCCCCCCCCCACACACACATTTTGAACTTGTCAGTAAATGGTAGTTTTGTGTGTGTGTGTGTGTGGACTGTCAGTAAATGGTAGTTTTGTGTGTGTGTGGCCTGTCAGTAAATGGTAGTTTTGTGTGTGTGTGGACTGTCAGTAAATGGTAGTTTTTTGTGTGTCCGCCATTAATTAATCTCGATCTGTCATCACATTGAGTGTCGTTTTTTTTTTGTTCAATCTTAAATACTTTGAACATTGCCACAAATCGATCTGCGGATATTTTCACTCCCTTAGCATCGCTTTTTTTTTACTTTCTCTAGTTATACTCAGGGGATACTTCGTGGTGTTCAGTTTTACAACTGCGTATTTTTTTTCTTCTGCAGCAATCTAGAAAGTAAATACATGTATTATCCAGCAGCTCGTCACCAATACATTGTAAAGTTAATTGAGAATAACACAAACTTTGGTGTTTTTTTTTATACCTCTTTTGTACACACCAGAGGAACATTTTCGGTCCTCCCCAACATTGTAGCAAGCAACATACAAAACGTCGTTGTACTTGGGGAGTTTTTTTCATAAATAAGAGATTTACATTTGTGAAGAATAACAATGGAGCCCGAGTTGTACACTGACACATACTGGTGTGTTCATTCAGTTAATAGACGAAGGTCTACTGTTTTGTTCTGCTGTGGTACTTCGTTTGTTTACCACATTCTTCTCTGTCTCTCTGTATAGATTAGTTTTGTGCAGAGCCCTGACTTTCTCTTAAACTCCCCGATGGAGTACTGCATGTACGGTACTTCTAGGTTTACTCCGGGACTTAACAACTGACATGCTTCATGTTGGAGTGGTGAATGGACACATAAATCCGATTTCATTTACCGCAGGAAAAAAAATTAAATTCTTTTAAACAGATAAGTTGTAACGAGCTTTATGTTGTTGTTATTCATTTTTTTTTGGTCTGCTTATTCTTTCTTGATTCAAAAGTTGGCGAATTTCTTATTTATATGCCCGAATTTATAAAGGGCATTTCTTACGCCTCAATTCAGAGTTGGCAAATGCCGGCCCCATTCTCTTGGATCAATTGTATTCCTGGAGGTAGACGTTAATAAACTCAATAGACGAAGATTAAGGGGCGAGGGAATGAAGAAAAGGAAACGTAAGTTGATGACACTTTGGGAGACACGGGGGGACAGATAATGTCGGAAGTGAAGATTACCAGTTTTAAAACTCAATTTTGCTTCTTATTTCTGGCTTTACCCTACGGAGTTAATATATTGCTGAAACCTTTTATTTTCCTTTATTTTTTTTACATTTATGTCTGGACACGAACAGGAACAAAAATTAAAAATTTTTGTGTATGATCGAGACATATTTCTGTGATTGAATCATTTATATTTTTTTTTGTTAACGTTGGCGCTTTATGTTGCACACGCGAAATCACGTCTGCTAGAGCCAGTTGTGTGTCTCGGAATGAGACGTGGTCGTTATGCCGCTGCTAGTGCTACAGATGGCACCCGCCATATATAAACATCGGGTTGAGATCGAACGCCTGGTGGAGCGTACTTAATGCTTTTTTGTGGTGATGTAGGGCGGGGAAAAGGGTGGCGTGGGGCGTTGAATGAAGATGTAAAATGTTACCCTCCCCCTTCCCCCCCGCGTCTGATAGATTTTGTTTGTGTGTTATATGTGTGTCATCTGTCACGTTCTTGTGGATGGCTGTATTTATTGGAAATGGATCGGGAGTAGCATTATGTCTCTTTCTGACCACACACACCCGTGCAAGTCGGGAGCATTTATTATTATTATTTTTTTGTTGTATTCGTACAGACATGTGTGCGCCGGCCGCTATCAGTCAGCAGGGTCATCACACGTGTGTGTTGGGAAGGAGGGGGCTGTGTCTGTGGCCTCTGCCATAATGACCATAGTGGGTAAATTAATATATACATGTATATAAATAAAGTCAGTAGCTATGCCCCCAGGATCCGCGCTCGATGAGGGCCCCTCGTCAGGAGATTCCATCATCACCCGGGTCTAAAGGAACCGAATCAAAATGCCCCTTCGATTGACACTCGTTCACGGCCCCGTGCATTTCTTTCCGCCGCCTAAAGCCGCCACTGTCTAAATGACTTAGCCATAGGTGGGCAAGTGTGACCAGAGAGGCCCCCGTCATTGGAGATAAGGGCCCGAAATAAGCTAGCACTGTGTGAGTTGTTCACATTAATGCACATTTGTAGCAGGAGGAGCGGGGGAAGTGATTTGACGCCGTTTGAAAGACTTGTTTGGCTGGACTAGAGGTGGAGGTTGATGTGATGGAAAGTTCACTGAGAATTAGTGGAACATTTCAGTGGCGTTTAATTTATTTCTTTAAAACCAAAAAAAAAACAACCACCGCTACTAGTGACAAGGATTCATTGCCATCAAAGTGTAGCTCAGAGAGGCGTTTATTTATTTACTGTAATGTGAACATGTCGGACGTTTATTTAAAAACGTTATTCTGTTTTACGTTGGGAATTCCGGCTTGCCTCACATGCAGTCATCCGTGCAGTGTGGTGCGGTGCGCACTCATTCAGCAACCTAAAGCTTGTAATGGTTTTTTTTAAAGATAATAACCATTATGAATATTTAGTTTGATCTAATGAAACAATCTTCATAGTTAGAATGAGCATCACCTGGAGAGATGACCGGGGAAAAAACATGTGTTTAAAATAACACATTTGATATTTGAAGCCCTTAAAAAACAAAACAAAACAGCTTTATTAGATGTATACTTCACATGTGTTTTTAGGCAAGATATGTAACCACTCTTATTGCCAAATGACCCCTTCTAGTGTTAACGTATATTGAATATGGTGCTTATTTAAAGGTACCAGACAGGTACTTTCGCGTAGAGCCCACAAATACCCCTTTAAGTCTCTGCCCAGGGCCTTAAAAGACGAAAGATTGCCCTTGTTTGACTCTTGTCAGCGTTACCATTGGCTTATAAACATTTTAAATATATTTAATTACGTTTGTGTGTAAATTTGTATTAGGGCTAAGAAAAAAAATATCTTACGTGCCACAATGCTTATACACTTTGCATGTGTATGATTAAAAATTCAGACAAAAATATATTCACAACTGCTCCGTTAAAAAAAAAATCAACTGTGCATTAACTGTCCTTAACAAAGGAATGGCATTTAACAAAAAAAAAAGAGAAGTGCAGGTTTAATTGGGTTTTTGTAGACTTTTATTTTTTAAATAAATAACAGGACTGCAGTAACAGGTAATTGGATTGGATCACCTCTGTAAGCATCACACACAGGTTTTCAACCACTGTATTTAAACAGGTTTTTTAGAGCATTTTCGAAAAAAAATGCTCTATTGTCCCCGTTTTGTCTGTCTGTCTGTCCGTCATCACCCTAGATCTCAACAACCATAAGTCCTAGACCCATGATGTATATATCATTTTGTAGGTCTTGGCCTGCCAAGAAATGACTTTTTTTCCATTTCGCGATCTGACCTCTCAGGGCCGTAAAAGGGGGCTTAGTACCGTTTTTTGCTATATAAGCTATATTAATAAAGAGCGCCTATATCTCAACAACCATAAGTCCTAGACCCATGATGTATATATCATTTTGTAGGTCTTGGCCTGCCAAGTGTACATCAAAAGTCCATTTCGCGATAGGACCTCTGAGGGCCGGGCTTCAGGGCTCCTGAGGGGCTTATATATTATATATACACCTTGTACGTTCAATAACCCATTCATTTGGTGCGAAATACTGCAGCACGTAGTTTCACCAAGATTTATTAAGAAACTCATCAAATGAAATAGTAAGCTTGTGTTCTGAGTTTAATTGAAAGTATCAGAGCTATGCAACAATTGACGGAGTTTTCGGACGATTAAATGACTATAATTTCGAATGTTTTCAATTATGAGTCCTATTTCAGTAACCACAAACCACTTGTAGTTAGATTTAAGAGACAATAATTTTTTTTTCAAATATAAAGAAAAGTCTTTATAATATTTTTTTTACAGATATATGCATTACAAAATTGAATTTATAAACATTTCCAAAATTTACAAATATTTACTGAAAGTAACATACGTACTGATACATAACAAGAAAATGCGCTAACACGTCCTGTGTCCAGAATGGAACAGGCTTAATTGCTTGTTTTTTTTTGAAAGTTGTAAATTCATGTTTTGTTCAATTCTAAAAAAAATCTTCATCTCTACGTTGTCCCCCTTTTCCCCATGTGAGGAGACACAAGGATCTTGTAACCTGGGCGTGTATTTAATTCACCGAATACTGTCAGGTCAGTGTCGTGGAAAAATCTCTTTGACAAATGAAAATAGGGGGGCGCAATAAGCAGGTGTTCTCAAACCGTGATAGAGTTCATGCCTACTTTTCAGTTGTTGTTTTTTTTTTTTTAGTTATTATTTAAATCTTTGGTTTTTCCTCGCTTAAAAGCTTAAAATCTGGGTTTTTTTTAGGGAGGGGGGTATAATGTGGTCTAAAAAATCCAGAAAATTTTACTTTTGAAACCCATGGTTACTTTTTATTTTATATCTTAAAGTATTGTGCATTGTCGTTGCCTTTGCACCAAGTTGGGGCACACACTTATAGAATGACAAAGAACCAACAAACCACTCTGTGGTCAGTTTAGAGATAGCTCACCATATCGAGGGAGCTTTTTCTAGTATCACCGTATAAATAATTTCCACCAGAGGCGGATTTCCGGGTAGTTAAGGGGGGGTGTGTCCAAGGCAGAGAAGAAAAAAAAAAGATTTGGGCTCTCTTAGAGAATTAAAGAGACAGGGAAAATGTAATGTTGGTTTTATGCAGGGGATGGGGGGGGGGGGCTTCCAAAAGGTTTGGGGCCAAGACGCGTCTGATCTCATCGATGCTTATACTTTTTATTACCACACCTCCCCTCTTTTTGTTTAAAACTGTTGTGTCTGTCGGGAGGAGCTTCTAAAATCAAACTGTATTAACAGACGCTGAAATGATGAGCTGCATTTCTAGATTACTGTTTGAATCGTTTATTTGTGTGGTGTTGGTGGGACCCTAATAAAACAACCTCACTCCTTCCTCGTGGTGTGTGTGTGGGCGGAACAACATTGCATCCAGTTAAATATTGTATTTAAAAAAAAAGTTATGAATTAAAAAGGAATGACATCTATTTAGCCGTGCTAGCCATAAACATCTTTAGTCAAAACGTTACTTTGAATCCAACAAAAAGCATCTAGCCAAAACTTTGCTAAATCAACATAAACATCTATTTTAAAGTTTTTTTTTTATGGAGCGTGCAAGATAGGTAATGGTAATTTTTGAAAATTACGTTTTTTTTTTCACTTACCTGAATGTGCGCCCGGTGTGGGGGGGGGATAATTTCCGATTTCCCACCCCTCCCCCCTTACCTTCACTTGTGTTAATACATCTCCAAGGCTCGTGAATGTTTGCATGTCACTTGTGTATGGTGAAGCTTCGGGACACCTTTGAACTGTAGAAACAAGGACATTTATTAAGTGTCGGTTTACAAATGCCAGACAGTACTTTTGGGCTTTGGAAAATTTGCAAACGGGCTTTGTGTCGTATAGTGTGTTGAATTCAGATAGAAATGTGCATAATCTTCCGCTTGTTTTCGAATACCGGATCAAGTAGCTAAACGAGCGGTACTTGGCTCACGGGCCCGTAGCTTGCCCACCAATACTTTGTCTTTGAAGTGCTTTCCTGTATTAAATGATCATTAACAAGTTGGTGGGAAAAGGGGGGGGAGAGAAGAGGTTTGAACCTAAGAAAGGTGTTTCTACTGTTTCCAAGTGTTTATTGAACATAGACTCAATATGACTGGCTTTTTTTCGTTAACTGACATAGCCCTCCGCCATATTAGGTCGGAATACACAGAAGAGAGTTTAAATGGTTGCTCGCTGTGATGCATTTGATGAACAGCGTATTTAGAATTCCCGTCTGTATTACGAATGGCTGGCGTGTACTTTTAACGTTTGACTGCATTATATCAACAGTGTTTGTGTGTTTTATGGTTTGTACTATATCAACAGTGTTTGTGTGTTTTATGGTTTGTACTATATCAACAGTGTTTGTGTGTTTTATGGTTTGTACTATATCAACAGTGTTTGTGTGTTTTATGGTTAGTACTATATCAACAGTGTTTGTGTTTTATGGTTTGACTGTACTATATCAACAGTGTTTGTGTTTTATGGTTTGACTGTACTATATCAAAAGTGTTTGTGTGTTTTATGGTTTGACTGTACTATATCAACAGTGTTTGTGTGTTTTATGGTTTGACTGTACTATATCAACAGTGTTTGTGTGTTTTATGGTTTGACTGTACTATATCAACAGTGTTTGTGTGATTTATGGTTTGCTATCCGTGACTGGCAACATGATAAGGAAACAAATAAAAAGATGAAAAAAAAATTGACTGTTGTTTTGAAATGCCTGTACACGACGTATGCAGATTTGTTCAGATAATAGCGATAATTCAATGTTTGTCAACATAAATAGTACAAGATGTTTGTTTACATTCTCAATAATGATAAATAAATTAAAAAAAAAAGAATCGTCCTTTATTCCCAGCTTTAAAGTTTATAGGTCATATTACACTTGGAATAAACTGTATTGTTGGTACAAGTGCACTCTTTATCAAAATTTAAATTTAAGAAAAAAAAATGAGTGCTCGCGTTGTTAACTGAAATCAAACCAGCCCAGTTACTGGTCGTACGTTGAGAGTTTTTTTCATTATGTTTACTTGATGTATAAGCAGCCTATTGGTGGGACTTCGAGTATGCATGATAGAACAAGGAGGTTATTAGATGTTATGTTGGTTGGAGACAGGGCTGGATGTTAATAATAAAAAAAACAACAACACGTTACACTACATTGAAGCCTATGTAATAAACTCGTATGCAGTGGCGCAACTAGAAGGGGGGGCATTGGGGGCATTTGTCCCCTCCAAATTTAAAAAAAACTAAAAGATTAGACCAAAATTTGTTTAAAATAAAATACAAATATATAAATAATGTGATTTTTTAATACAAGGGATTTTTTTTTGCCTCCCCCCCCCCCTGAAAGTATGGTCTAGTTGCGCCTCTGCTGGTATGGCATTGTGTAATACTTATTCATGGTTTATGCTCATAATGCACAACTTAAAAAAAAAAGCGAGGCTCTACCTATGGTTAAGTTTTACTTTGGATTGGATTGTTTTTCCAGCATTAAGCAACGTACCTTTAATACATGTGTGAATCCAGTTGAGTTCACTGAACATCTCGCGTAGCTGAAGAAGAGGAAAGGGTTTCACCTTTTTTATCTCGACTCTTTGACCAAAGAGAAATTACCTCGTTGTTTTTGTCAAGATATTGTCTACAGGGTATTGCATTGTCAAAGTCCAACGCATGTTGGTGAAAAATGTCAACAGTCACATACACACAAAAACCGCCATGATTTAACTGTGTGCATCACTTGTTACGTTTCGCGCATCAACACATCAGCATTTTTTCTTCTTCACAGCGCTAATTCTCCTGCACAGTTTTGAGTTAATTTTTGTACTTAATCATTAGAGCTTTGGATGGTGAAGCATATTTATCTGATTAGATGTCCGAAATAACACGAGATAATTTCTAATAATATACAAAAAAAAACCCATACAAAAACAAACTCCAATCAGCAGTACAACTGAACTGTTAATGAAATGTAATCAAAAACACAAGTGTTATCAGCTACTACCACCAACCACCACCACTTCGCTTCAGTGACGCACGCATACACACACACACACGCATACATACATACGCACGCAGGCATGTGCCAGCCACACCAGTTGGCAAAGCTGTTCCACCACATGCAATTTTGTTTTTGGTCTATTTAGGTAAGAGATTTAAAGCAAGGGACTTGATTGGTTTCTCTCGGCCACTCACTCGTTAAGTCACACACACACACTCACACACTAGGGGCAAGAGAATCGTGGGCTTGACGTCGGCGGCCCACCGGTACTGTGACGACGGTTGGCGAGACAAGCGATTGTCTTCATCAGGGCCCGCCGCCCCGCGGATATCACCATCACCTTTTACCAACATTGGCTAATCTTTTTTTGTTTTATTTGATTTACTCCGCTGCTTGGAATTAACTTTAAAAAAAAAAAACAAACAATTTATGTGTGTGTGTTTTTCACTGCTGGAAGCTTAGCTTTGTTAGTTTATTAAACTTATTTTGTGTATTAAATCGAAGGATATTTCGCGTGTTGAACATTGTTTGCTAGTTATCGGATTAGAAGAAGAGGTTATTCTTGATTGTTAGTAGTAATATAAGAAGACGTTTTTTGAAGAAGTATTCGTTTTGCTTGCCAGTCATGCATGTCTTATCTGAATATGTATTCTGTATTCAGCTGTCTGTCTGTAGTAGTGCGTATTAACTTCCGTAACTTTACCTTTTAATAAAGGAATATCCCGTTAGTCACACTGGCACAGCAACGTTATTTATCTGACCACTTTTTTTTTTTTGAATTTTCAAATATATAATGTCGCGTACCTGTAGCTAGTATCATTAAGTTGGTGATTTTCTACAATATTTTTTTCATTTTTTTTTAAATACATTTTGAAGTTTCCACATATTTAAATGAAATTGAAAGTTAGTCATGGCCCTGTTCAACTGTTTTCGACTAGTATCACTCTGTAGAGTCAGCGCCCCCCTTCACCATCTCCCCACCGGTTTTTTTTTTTCTATTTTCACAACAACAAAAAAAATCGGTATGTGTGCATTGAAGTGTAGAAATACAGAGGTGGGAAACAGATGAGATCAGGCGTACTGTTAGGTCGCCACTATTACTCCCCGCCCCCTCTCCTCTCCCACCACACCATTCAGGTACTTACAACCACTGTGTCTGCTTTAACCGGCCACTCACCAGGTGAACCCCTTTTGACTCTAAACTGTGTCGTGTGTGTGTGTGTCGCGAGTCATGGTCTATGGAAAGTAGTTTTATTTTTTCCTAAACATTCTCATCGGCCCTGCGTGCACTGCAAGTGGTGTGTGTGTAGTGTGTCACCAGAATTCACGTATAATGAAATCATCGAGGGATGGCGTAATGGAGAATTATTAGCGGGTGTTTGTATGTGTGTTTATTACAGCCTTGTGTCTGTGCGTGTGTGTGTTTATCGTAGTATCGTGCGTGTGTGTGTTTATCGTAGTATCGTGCGTGTTTGTGATTATTATTTACCCCTGTGCTTTGTTTCCGGCATCATCGTAGTTGTATTGACACTAAAGCATTTCTCCCAGTTTATCAGTTTCTGTTGTCAACGACACGGTGTCCTGTCTGTATAGATGATACATGGTGCATACTCAGTATGTACATTATGTACTCATCTCACTACTTTTGCTTGTGTGGATTTTGAGTTCTACCGATTTGTGGATGTTAATTATCTGGTTAGTGATTGTTCGACATTGACCTGTTTGGATTCAAAATGATCCTTTCTTGATTGTATTGGTGCACCGCAATGTCTTACCTGGTATCATTGATACTTAATTTTTTTTCTATATATTTTTTCATTTCTCTGGTATACCATTTATCTCTAGTACAGTTGAATCACCGTTCATTGACTACTGGAGGCTATCTTGTTGGGTTTTGATTTTAAACTTGTTCTGATAGTTATTTCTTCATGATTGAATTTGTACATCACTTAAAATAATAAACGCAACGCATTGAAGTAGATTTGTAATGTATCAGTATATTGAATGACACCCCCCACGCCCCTCAATGAGAGTTCGCCCACCCTAATCACTTGTCAGGATAATTATCATTTTTTGTTATGTTTTGGTTCGTGGACTAAAGTTCGTGTTATTTAGTCTTACTTAGTTTGATTTGTAATCATAAACTTGACATCGGTAATACACTTTCTTGTTAATCTTTCGGTTTTGTTGGTGGCGCTGGAGGGTAAACACCTTAGGTGTGTTGATATATCTAATGTAGACTGCATTAGTCTTGTAGAATTGGTGGGAAAATCAACTTTATATGCTTTCATCGTGATTGCTTTTTTTTGAAATCGTCTATTTTTGAAAGTAGTTTACCTAGGGAATATATAAATTATTGCTGATGTCAGGGATTAGTAAGAGAGAAAGTTATTGAAAAAAAGTTATTTTATATTATTTCAAAGAATGTTAAACATTTTCTTTTAATCAATAATTTATCAGAAAAGTTCGAATTGGGGTAAACAAAAAGAAGTCGGGGTTTATTATCGCCCTTAATATAAACAAATATTGTAAAAATGCCATCTCGTGAAATTTAATTGACATAAATATATATATTTATTTCATTTAAAGTAATTAATTTCTTTTTAAATCTAAACATTAAGCCGTGTTTACCGTGACAGGAAAAATAGTCCCCTATTTAAATATTTTCTTTGAATCACGCAGTCCATCTCAACTGAGTGTTACGATCTCTACATTTACCTACATTTTTCAACTCAATTAAAATAATAAACAAATCACAAATGATAGTTTAATAAACAATTTAACTACCAGTACAGTCAATATTGTTTGTATAAAATATTTTTTTTTTAAACAAGCGAAAATTTAAAATACGAATTTTAATTTTTTTTTTACATTTTGTTTTCATATAGGCTTATGTATACCTTGATATTTGTACACCAATAACCGAGTCATTAAGAAATACGAAGGTCAGTATTGAACAAGTTTAAAGGTTAATGAAAGTAATCTGGTATCAGTATGTCCGGGGGGGGGGGAGACATCCCAGGGTTGGCCAACGAACCAAGTGTATATGTACAGTGTTTGTTTTAATACATCTCTGCGAACTTTCATTTAACGGTACTTCGCGGCGGTGTAATATATACACTAACGCTCATAAGTTTAATGTCATCGCCCGTCATATTTTTTGTTTGTTTGTTTGTGTGTTTGTTTGTTTGTTAATGACCGTGGACACGTTGACTGGAAATATCCATTGTTTGTGTGTGTGGTCACAGCTGTACACACGAGCACAGGCTCTCCTGCATTCTTTTTTTTTTTTATTTTTTCCTATCATTTACCATAGCAGCGTGAACTTTGTGATCAGTGGTTCTAAAACTCTTTCACTCTATGGCACACAAGTCTCGGCTCGCAATGGCCAATGAAAAGAGTTGTGTACGTTGATAAACGTATCCTTTTGTTTTTAAATATCATGGCAATAATTACATTCAGCCCCCCGTGACTGATATTTTTGTTTTAAAAAAAAAAAAAAACACTCGTGATAGGTAGCAGCATCAGAGATGAGCGGACAGCGGACGCGTCCGCTTGCGGACGCAGATCCGCAGACTTTTCTGAATCTGCGGACTGACAGCGGACGCTTCGTATGGTTAAGTTGCGGACTGACGCGGATCTTCATTAGCGTTACCATACAAAATTTCAAGTCATTTAAACAGCTACATTTCAGCAATGCGGAGCGCGGACTGACTGCAAAACCAATGTTGTAAGATTCTGCGGACGCAGATCATTCGTAGAAATCCATGGACGGACGCGGACGCTAAATTTCAAGATTCGCACACCTCTGAGCAGCATATCGTTTTTACGTGAATGTATCAAGGTGAACATGATAAGAATCACTGCTGTTAACGCGTGTTTGACGGTTCTTGTGAGCCGAAATTGAAAGCGTGTATTAATTGTATGATGGATCAGCTGTTCTCAACCGTTTTAGAGACTGTTCCCCCCAAAAAGGGTGCAGACTGTAAGTGCGCGGTTAACCCCCTTACACGTAGGTTCGCGAATACATGTACATATTTTCATGAGGCTAAATTTTCAAATGCGGTACTTGGTCACGTGGTTTGGTGATGGGTCACGCTGCAAACTGGTCGACCTTCTTCAAACTCTTTAGTTGTTATAAACGAACATTAAATGCCGCCGCATACCCCTGTATAACCTTTCCCCCCGTACCCCTTGGGGTACGCTTACCACCGGTTAAGAACCGCGATGGTGGATTAAATGGCTCCTTCTAATTTCTCCTTCAGCAGGGTTTGTTTGCTTGTTGTAGAGAAAGATATTCTTTGAAATCAGTTTCATTAATCACATGCCTCCTCTAATAATTACTCATAGAGCTGATGTTGTGTCCTGACACTCTGGCATTTCATTAGTATCATGGGGGTCTAGCCCCTATCATTACTGATTTGTGTAGATCTCCAGGGTTTGATTGCTAGTGTGGACATTTGATTCTAATGATCCTTGTAGTGATTCTTAAATGCGATTTCAGTGAAGAGATAAATTGCCTGTAGTCTTTGAGCAGAGAAGAGATAGATTGCCTGTAGTCTTTGAGCAGAGAAGAGATAGATTGCTTGTAGTCTTTGAGCACTGAAGAGATAGATTGCTTGTAGTCTTTGAGCAGTGAAGAGATAGATTGCTTGTAGTCTTTGAGCAGTGAAGAGATAGATTGCTTGTAGTCTTTGAGCAGGGAAGAGATATATTGACTGTAGTCTTTGTCCAGTGAACAGGTAGACCATAGTCTTTGACCAGTGAACAGATAGACTGTTTGTACATGTTATACATACATCCTTATCTTTAAAGTACAACTCCCTTGATTGCCCGTTGATTCCTTGTCACTTTGTTTTGGTTCTTTTTGTGTTTTTATTGGTATATTTTCTTCTTCTCGTTAAAGAATGTTATGTTTATTGGTATATTTTCTTCTCGTTAAAGAATGTCATGTTTTTTATGTGTTTCAAAAAATTGACACCGATGCGTGGTTAGTGGGTATGCTTATGTCCTTGTCAATGAACGTACTAGTTAGTTTTTCTTTAACAAAACACCACCAGGTCCCCTTCTCTATGTAGACGTGTTCTTATTTTCATTCCAGGTATATATCCTGTATTGAAGACTTGTGTGTCTGACTTTATTGACATTAGGGGTACAGGGTGGAGGGGTGAAGTGCTTTGTTATTATTAGTTGGTTGGCCTGAGATAAAATGCAAATGTACATAATCCTGTTGTGCAGCGACCTGACTACTTGTTATAGTCTTTGGGTTCGACCCCCCCCCTCCGTCTTATTCACAATTAATGCTTTCTGAGAATCAACTCTTTTGTTTGCATCACTGTGTCCCTATGGAGGACCAGGTTTCTATGAGCTCATCCATATCACTGTATTATCGGTGTCCCTGTGTGTGTGGGGGGGGCAGGTTCTACGAGCCCCACCACGCCTTCTGTCACACCTCCTGGTGATTTGTTGTGTTTGTGGTCGTTGTGGACCTTCCTGACGGATCATAACCGTTCATTTGCTCTGGCTAGCCAAGATATGATGATAATGGTCATCCTGCGGA
This sequence comes from Bulinus truncatus, assembly GCA_021962125.1. Taxonomy (NCBI): domain Eukaryota; kingdom Metazoa; phylum Mollusca; class Gastropoda; family Planorbidae; genus Bulinus; species Bulinus truncatus. The sequence goes on along the minus strand of JAGDYQ010000166.1, from coordinate 1,114,257 downwards.
TAATAAACTAAAATAACCCGTCCTCATCTTCTTTAGGGCGCTTTGATGTGTTGTTGTTATTGTTCTAAACAGCCTTGATTAAACTTTTACAGTATAAACTGTTCCGTCTTGAATGTTCCTTTCAGCACTACCGACACTTATCGTTTGAATTTTTTTTCTTCTTTGGACTTGACATAAAATTTTGTGTTTTTTCGTGTCATTTTTGTAAACTAATTATTCTATAACGGAATCGCAGGTGTTATAATATTACACTAAGAAAAAAAAAGGTGCTGTGATTGCTACAAAAGTGTTCCGTCTCAAGTCCACCTGCGGACTTTGTGAGTATTACGGGAAACGCCGCTGTAGAGGATTGACTTCGCAATTCACGGCCACAGACACAATACATGACACGGGGGGGAGTCATCGCCCCAGAGACTCGTGGCTTTAATTTAGGAAAACTGTGCTGAGGATTACTTCCCCTTGTTTGTTCCAAATTTTTTTTTCCGGAAGGATCGGATTTTAATTTTGAGTGAAAGCGGGACGCTGTGACCATGGCAACCAGAGGACCGGAGCTCAGCAACAGTGGCAGCATGTCCACAATTATGCCAATGTTGAGCAGATCGAGGCGACCCTCGGCCATGATTGAGGAGCGAGATGTTAAGGCCGTCAAGGTGAGTACGCTGCAAGTGTGGAGAGTGTTGCCGCACCCCCCCCCCACTCCCTAATACTATCCGTCCATTTACCAGATTTCACAATGAAATCTAGTTGTTTTTTTTTCTATTTCTTATTGATCTTAAAGATAACGGGCATTTATTTCTATACCGTGGACTGAAACAATGAAAGCTGTACACTAAGTTTTTAAAGATTAGACTGAGAGATTCAAATCAAAGATGGGCAAAGAACGGCCTGCGGCCCAATTAAGGCCCGTTTGGCTGTTTAATCTGGCCATGACTTTGCTCCCCCTCTTAGCAGCAAGGGGACTTAAGCATTGTCATTTCATTAGTTTAATCTAAACGTCCCATACATTTGGTCTTAACCCGGCGGGCCTTCTGTGAAATCCATTGTGGGCCGCGATTGAAAGTGTTGCCCCCCCCCTCCTCCCGACCTATCCGGTAACCAAGTGTAGTGTCAAATGTGGAGCCATTTTCATGCACCCCATTACATTGTGTGTTGCTGCAGCTACCGAAAACATTTGCCTCTCCCAGGAGATGACCGTTGGTGCAGGCAGGGATGTCGATTGACACACCTAGGGATTCAAACCCGGTGGCTCGCGCACTGGCGGTGGGGTTATAACAATCGCGCGTGACCACCGACTGGTTGAAAATCAACACCAGACTTGCACATGGTTTTTTTTTTTTAATGGCTGCTGAATAACAAGTCAGTGTCAGTTTCCCGTGAACTCGTAGTTATAAATTTGTTTTCAGTGTTTCTTACAATTTTCACAAGTATAGCTTTTAGCACGACCGCTACTAAAATAACAAATAAAAATAACCGCTCCAGCACTCACTACAGTCCATTTACACTCTTGACCCGGGGGGAGGGTAATTAACTCGCTCACAAAATTCCACCTCTTAGTGTGACGTCATCAGAGAGGTAGCGTGACAGACAACAAGTCCACCGGTTAAATCAAAACAGGTCTATGTTCAAATCGTCTCAACGTTAAGTCACTATTGTCAACACTGCGAACCTCCCCCCCCCCCCTTCCTTTCACCAATCAGGCATTAAAAGTAAAAAAAAAAACAAGGAATAAAAATAGAATCGTGTTTATATTATCTCGTTGTTCACTCGGGACAGAGCAGAGCTGTTAGACGTTTGAAAGTTTTTTTTAAAAATCGTGAGAGTAGGTCAACGTTTTAAAGTAAGTCGCCGGTCACGTGTTCACTAAACCACACCCTCACCGATGTAGTCTACAGGGATTAAGTTAGTCTGACGGATTGTGATCTTTTCTTAGCCGCCCCCCCCCATCAAAATTATGCATCAGTCTACCTGTGATTTTTGTTTCATGTAAATACTGTGGGCTAGCAATACTTTTAATATACAGTTTGTTTTAAAGCTTCCAATTTTTTTTTTTATAAATGATCTATCAGTTTACTGATTTACTAATGAAACTATGACTTACAATGTACACACGTTGACGATGGTCTGCGAGGGCTTCATAATCTGGCCGTTAATTATGTTATTTAGTTTTTTTTATTAAGTAACGTAAAAAAAATGGAGAGTGAACTAGTACATTGAACATCTGTTCATGGCGGAAGTAACCTATTGTATCACTAAGAGCGTTCTGTAGTAACATACTTCATTTGGAAGTTCTCTGAAGTCCCCAAAAGGGCTCATCGGGACAGATGAAGTTTCATCTGTTTCAGTAACCTCGGCGTATAAAGAGATGGTGTAGTTAGCATAACGCCCAGCGGCATTGAGTCCCCCAACTTAAACTCGGGTACCCACATTTAAAGTTGTGTGAACTTGCGGGACCTGACACAAATCCTAAGGTTTTTGTTTCATGCAAATCGAACCCGGGAGACCCTCCTCTGGTCGACAGTCGAGCTATATACACCGCACGACTAACTGCCTCTTCATATAGAAGTGGTTGTTTTATAATTACTTTTTCTGGTCTTACTGAATATCAAAGTTAATGAATTTATTAGGGGGAGGGGGGGGGGGAGTAGAAGTGTCTACACGGATGACCAACTTAGCCAGATTTAAGGCAATCTTTTTTTTTTTAAATCCTCCTCCGCACCAAACAGAAACCATTCTGCAGTTGCCAGGTTTGATGAATGAATGAGGAAGTCTCCGTGTCCTGTTCCCGTCCTGTGTACAACTCAATCTCACGACCTGGACTGGGGGGGGGGGTCCTTTTAATTTTATAATGGATTATTTCTTTATGGACCTCTGGTCTTTGCAAAATGTTTTTAGTTTGCACTTTGAAGTCGTCATAGCTTGTAATTGGGACCAATAACCTTTCGGTGATAAATAAAACTGTAATCTGTGTGATGATACAAACATTGGCCCATTAAATGGCTCCTTTCTATCTGGTCGTATGTTATACCACAGTCAGCACTATCTTCTTGTCTCTAGTAACCTTGTTATCCCACTGCCCCTATAAACTCTGTAATCTACACTGTTTAAATTATCATATATATTTTCTTTTAAACGGTATATAAATATGTTCAATGTTTGAAAATAATGTACTTCACTTCTCTTTATTGTGCGTCCTACATCAATGGTGTTCAAGCTTTACGTCCCTCGCGTCCGCATTTAACCTTTTATTCTAGTTAGGGGGCCGCAGACTGTTATGTATACATTTTCCACTGCCGCCGTTTACGTTATTTTTTTTTGTATGGCCTCTGGTGTCCGCAAGGCCCCGCAGGTTGTGCACCTCTCTGATGTGGTAGATTTAAACGTGAGATAACTTCAGTGACTCCGAGGTTTTAAAGAACGACAACACCGCTTTAAGGCAAATGTCAGTACGTTCAATAAGTTGGCCATATCGGATCTTGTCATCTGTTGTGTCATCATTTTATATTACAATCGCTTGAAGAGATCGTAAAGAAGAAGAAAAAAAATGTAGAAAAACTGCAACTTCCATCGAGCTCAGTGACAACCACAAATTCTGTTGGTTCGTAGATGTCGTTTTTTACAATAGACAATTGATTTGAAAACATTAAAATTCGTATTGTTAGTACCCGTCTCATTTTTTTTTCTTCAATTCTTAACAAATTTGAACAGTTTCGTTGCAAGTGGTAAACGTTAAATGTATACGTACCTGAGGTACCCGGCTTTAAAAAAAAAAAAATTGCCGTATACCAGGCATGACCAAATGTGCGGCACTCTTTTTTCTGTTTGATCTGGCCAGCTCTTTAAAAAATTAAAGTTCCCTTAGCCCTAAGGGACATGGGAGGCAGATGAAGCGCACATTTACTCTGTTTCTGTAACCACGTGCTAAATAGGGGGGGGGGGTGTGGTTAGCGCCCAGCCGCCTTTTACTTCCCCAACTTGAAGTCAGGTTGACCCATTTAAAGCTGGGTGGACTTGATGGACTTGTTTTAAACCAGCTTTCACCAGGACCTGGGGAAATCACCTACACCGCTCGGCCAGCCATCCATGTTGGGGTAAAAAAAACAAAGGTTTAGTGGTTGAGTCGAATACACCGGGTGATTTGAGTTCAATGCACCGGGTGTTTTGTTTCTTCACTTTTTGTTATATTTTCAATAGATTCATTCCCCCCCCCCTCGCCCCCTTCCCCCCCCCCATTGCATTGCCATTGTTTAAACGCCCATTTCATCAATTTTTTTTTTCCTCCACGATCCAGACAGTGACAAGTTGACCTGTTTAATTAATTATTACATACATGAATGAAATACAATCCTCAACATTTAACCCCCCCTCCCCACTAATGTCTGGGGGTGGAACGGTTGGTATGTTCTGCGATTTCCCTGTGCTGGGCCGTGTTAAATGTACTTCCTTATATTTCAAAGTTTAATGTGGACATATTCAGAATGCCTTCGTGTTTTATGAGTACATCTTGTAGCGTGATTGTATAATTTACTGACACGCTAAATGATGCCCCCACCCGCGCCCCTTTTCCCAAAAATAAAATAAATAAGTGTACATTTGGTAGGTGTAACATTTTGTACGGCTGAAAGGCCCGGTTCCAAATTATTCAAAGTCATCGAAAATAAGTAATTGGTCGTCGTCAAGAGGTCAAAACAAACTTTGGAATCGGTCTTGGTTACAAAAGGTGTGTGTGTGTGTGTGAAGTCCCTGTAAGGTTGAGATGAAATCTCTTAGATCCTATAAACCACTAATGGGACAGTTTCTTTCATCCCAACCATAGCCGATAGCGCAATGGCCATGGAGGCACCACGGGAGATATAGCGGGACTCAAGCCATGACGTAAAATATCCATTGGTCCTCACCGGAGATCGAACCAGAGGTCGACAGTCAAGTGCTTAACCACACGACCACCCGTATCTACTCCCATATTGAAGCCATGAATTAAAGTTATATTTACTGGAAGCTTATAAAAAAAAAAACCCCACAAAAAATGGTGTGTTGGTTAAAGGTTTTGTACAATAGTTTCAGTGAAAGTCGTGCGGACAGATAAAAAAAAAAAAGCTCACATGATAACATTTTGAATATCACTCTAATTAAAACATGATCGCAAGACTTTAAAAAAACCAGATAGCCTTGCATTTAGTACACCTTAAACATAGGATTTGGGAGTGGGGTTGGGGTGGAGGGGGGGAGGCGTATAAAAATCAAATGGGAGACCGCCCCGGTGACCCAATATCCGCGGAACGTAACAGTTGTGTGCGCTGGTGACCTGACATAATTGACAGTTACATTGACCGCCATTGCCCCGGGGTGTCAGTCCTCACAACCGGCTGGCGCATTGTGGAGTCAGTAGGCGCTCTGGTCTGGCTACGTCGACCTGTTTCCACCGAACGGCGAGACTTCGGTTATTTACTTTTGTGGCTCGACATCCGCTCGGCCACCCCGCCATTATTATACCACCAGATCCGCCAGTCCGTTCGTCCGCCGAGTTCACCCCCCCATCTCAATTCCCAGCGTCTCACGTGTAATGTCCAGTTGTCAAACACGGGGTGTAACCTATTCAATCACTCGGTAAATGGTAGTCTTCCAGTTTTTTTTTGTTTTGTTTTCAATTATTCTCTAGTATACATCTAGATAATACAAATAACAACAATGCTGACAGATTGTTTTCATGACGTATTCAACTTTAGTGACTTACTCTTTACATTATTATAAAATGAAGCATTTATTCAAATGCACTAACATATAATCCCTTATTCCTAGAACATACAAATATTTATAGAAATTATACTGATTAAAAGCAAGAGTGATTGCTAATAAGGATAATTATTATTTTTTTTGTGTTGCGATTTTGTCAAGAACATATTATCTCCAGAAAGAACAGTAGTACTTAAGAGTTCTATCTATGGATACATTTAACCAAGACAATGGCCTACTAAGGCCTGCATATTTTGTTGCTATATTTTTGTCATAAATTACAAGCGTTAGAAAGTTAAATAGTAGATACGGGTGGTCGTGTGGTTAAGCACTTGACTGTCGACCTCTGGTTCGATCTCCGGTGGGGACCAATGGATATTTTAGGTCATGGCTTCCCGCTATATCTCCCGTGGTACCTCCATGGCCATTGCGCTATCGGCTATGGTTGGGATGAAATAAGGACATCATAAAAACTGTCCCATTAGTGGTTTATATGATCTAAGAGATTTTATCTCATCCTTTCAGGGACTTCACACACACACACACCGTTTGTAACCAAGACCGATTCCAAAGCGATAGAAAGTTAAAGAGGGCTATTATTAGCTGCTTACAGAACTTTGAAAAAAATGGAAGATACTGAAATACGCATGGTTTGAGGGAACTACTTTTTTTGCGAAAAACAATATTCCAGACTTGAAGTAGATAGATGTGTTTACGTTTACGTTTGTCAAGATTGTATAGATGTCAAGTCTCTATCCCGTACATTGGCCTACGCCATAGATTCATTAGACGTTTATGTATGTATACATTAAAATGACACTGCATGATTTAAAAAAAAATAATTTCATATCTACGAATAATCATTTTATACAATTACGAAGCAAATTACTTGATAGTCATGATTATAGTGGGGAATAATTCGACTTGAAAAACCCATCTCAAATTAAGTATGACACTGGTGCACTGTTGTACAAAATGTTGGAGTTTTAATTTAGTCGTATATAAACAAGCTTAACTAGGCTAATGTGTACAAACACTATAAAAAAAAAGTAAAGTTCCCTTAGCCCTAACGGGCCATCGGGGCAGATGAAGTGTAGGATACATCCGTTTTTATAACCTCGGCATATAGCCATCTGTAATTAATTTTTCCAATTATGTACATTTCTAAAAAAATATATACATATATGTAGCTTTTGGATATTAATTTATCGACTGGAAATGATTAAACTATATACTAATACAAATGTGTTAACGTTTTCTGTGTTCTAACTAAACGAGAACATGTCCATTATGGTGTTGACAATATTTAAAGACAGAAATTGAAGTTGAATAAAAAGCCTATGTGTACGTTGTATTGTAATTAAATAATAATTTTTTTTTTCAGAGGTTATGTTACTATGTCTGTAATGTTGTTCCTTTTGTGCAGACATTTTCACTTGTACCTTTATTCCGTTTAAACCGCTCGAGGAACTACTGTCTTGTATTTTAAGGTAGGGGAGACAAGCCATGAAATACACATTACATATGTTAATGCAATAGTTGCGGCCCTTACAAACATTTATCCGACCCATAACAGTCAGTGTTAAACAAGATCCCGGTGTTGTGCTTCGTTATAAAATGTGTCGAGCTTTAAAAAAAAAAGTCGGAGATCAATGTTCTTATCAGTGTTATCGATGTGTCATTAATTATAGGAAAAGTGCACTTGTTGTAACAGATCCGGGGGTGTGAACAGTGGTGCATCATTGACAGCCACAACGCAGTGATCCTACATACAAATATATTTTTTTTTCCCCTATCCCTCCAACCAAAGGTCAGCCACCAGTAATCTGATTGAACTATTCAAACATACAAGACGATTAGCTGCTCCGCGAACATTATCGTTTCCGGGTTGATGGGCGTGATACTGTTGGAGATGAATCAAGTGTTCATTTCGACCAAGTACAGTTGGGTCTCACATAGTAGCTGGTGTTGTTGTTGTTGTTGTCGTCTTGGGTTTAATCGATCTTTCAACTCATTAGTGGTTTTAAGCGTCTCCCATAGAGACTGAAGCTTCATCCCATCATTTGGTAACATATTTATTGTCGTGAGTTTCGTTGTGGTGATGCTATGATAGTCGTGATTGTTTAAAAAAAAAGTAAAAGTAACATTGAAATACCCCTATGTTCATGCATAAAAGAAAAATATCTATTGTTTCTCTTCGTTTTTATGCTAAGATTTTGTTTTTAAATTTTGCGATACAGAGCTACTCCAGGTGTGATACTAAGGTGTCTAACAATACCCACTGACCGTAGGCACAGTACACATGAATTAAAACAAACCATGTCCTCCCCCCTCCCCCTTTTCAAAGATAGACATTACAAATCATTCAATAGACATTACAAATCATTCAATAGACATTACAAATCATTCAATAGACATTACAAATCATTCAATAGACATTACAAATCATTCAATAGACATTACAAATCATTCAATAGACATTACAAATCATTCAATAGACATTACAAATCATTCAATAGACATTACAAATCATTCAATAGACATTACAAATCATTCAATAGACATTACAAATCATTCAGTAGACATTACAAATCATTCAGTAGACATTACAAATCATTCAATAGACATTACAAATCATTCAATAGACATTACAAATCATTCAATAGACATTACAAATCATTCAATAGACATTACAAATCATTCAATACATTACAAATCATTCAATAGACATTACAAATCATTCAATAGACATTACAAATCATTCAATACATTACAAATCATTCAATAGACATTACAAATCATTCAATACATTACAAATCATTCAATAGACATAACAAATCATTCAATAGACATTACAAATCATTCAATAGACATTACAAATCATTCAATAGACATTACAAATCATTTAATAGACATTACAGATCATTTAATAGACATTACAGATCATTTAATAGACATTACACAAATCATTTAATAGACATTACAAATCATTCAATAGACATTACAAATCATTTAATAGACATTACAAATCATTTAATAGCCATTACAAATCATTTAATAGACATTACAAATCATCTAAATGACAATTTTTTTACAGGAAGATTAAGAAAAACATGTAGGCTACAAAAAATTATTTTCCAACCATTTCAACTGTGTATTATTACTTCCTTTCTTTGGCTCTACAGCCCATTTAGGGCCCTGGCCTGCCATACTACTCTTCCCACTTTTTCCCGATCTATGGTCTTCTTCCTCCACTCTCTCACTCCTATGTATTATTACTACTCATGGAAATAATTGAGCGCACTAAAAACTACATTTATATATCGGTGATCATCGAGTTGTGATTAACATTATCAAGTGATTTGTATCATTGAACGAATACGCGTTTCCGTGTTTGTTTGGTGCTGACGGAGAGATTCTTGGAAGACTGTCCAATTTAAATAGAAACAAGTACCTTTACATGAATCCGATGACAAGAATGTTTTAGTATTATAGAAATCGATTTAAAAAAAAATGACAGCTAGTTAACCTGATCTACAACACAAGTTACAGGTTCGGTGTATACTGCGAGTATACATACATATTAGAAAGCGGGATATTTTGAGCGGTGAGAGGCTACACCAAGGAGGAAACATTTATCCACAACAGTGTTTCCCAAAGTGTGCGGTTCGCGTACCCCCGGGGTGTACAAAATATAAAACCGATAATCACTCAATCGAAAATATGTACAATTTAAACTTTTTCAACTTTTTCCCCCTTTTTTTTTTTTACAAGGATCGCGAAAACTAAACAGGTTTCTTATTTGGTCGTGTATTTTGAGCGCCACCGTCTTAGTGTGTTGAGTTAACTGTTTATATGTGTGTGTGTGTGTGTGCTTTTTAATCTTTCTATTATAATTCTGAAATATGATTTAAAAAAAAAATTCCAACATGTTAAAGGGAACAAAGCCCGTTGAGAAATGAGAGAAAAATATCCCTATTTATTCCCCTTGCATAATTTGATACAAACTATTACTAAAAATCAGGACTCGTAAAATCTGTTCAGACATAAACGAATGTAAATGCCATAATGTAAACTTACTGCTAAGGTAACAACTGAAACAAAGTAATGCCATATTCAATGAATCTCTTACATTACAAACAGATATACATCAAGCTGTTATATAAAGCCGTTTGTGATTACATCAACTGACCGTTTGAATAGACACATACAACCGATCAACTAATAACTAAACATAACCTTACACCATTGCCTGTGTGATATCTCAACCCCCTCTTTCTCTCTTTCCCTCTCTTCTATTCTCTTTATCCCTTCTCTCTCCTTCTCTCTATCGCCTCTCTCTCCGTCTTTTCTCTCTGTCCTCTTTTCTGTCTTCCCTCTTCCCCCCCCTCTCTTCTCTCTCTGCCGCTTTAATATATTTATATGTGTGTGTGTGTGTGATTGGAAAATTTTAATCCAGAGATTCTATCAATTTTTGCCCAGGTTTACACTCCACGCTCATTCATTAAGACCACGTCAATTCATTTACCTACAGATGCCCACAGATCGTCTGTTGCTTACATCTTTAGTCCCTGCCCCCCCCCCTTTCTCACCCCATGAATCTAAATGAAATAATATCTATGGCCTGTAATCTGTGGGGGTTCAGTGCTACTTTTTGCTTTGTATTCCGTCGATTTGGCCATCAGCCAATCATGCCTTGTGCCAATTTTCTTCTTTTTTTCTTTCTTTCTTCTTCTTTCTTTCAAAAACCTGGCAGACGTTTGGTGTCTGGCTTGATACTTCCCCGCTCCCCACCAAACACACACACACACACACACAACCCTGCGATTCTCTGTGCACAAAATATTTTTACACTGAAACATTTTCTGACCTCCGGCTCACACCGATTGCGCAACTCGACCACTGTTGGGGGGAGGGGTGGGGGGTTGGCTCACACAAGTATAGGTGGAGGAGAGGGGGGAGACTTTTGTTTTCTAGGTGGTGATCGTATTTTCTGATCTTGGCCTGAGGCACGTTCTCTTTCCGTTTAATTTTTTTATAGTAAGCGTGTGTTGACCACTTGATTGACCATCTAAACTGGACTCACCCCCCTCCTTCCCTTCCCCGTCCATTAGCCTTTTTTAAAAACCAAATCGCTTTGTTAGCCTTTCGTTTAAATTTCTTGTGTTATGAGACTTTCATGTTAAAAGAGTTTTGCACTTGAGTTTATGTAATAAAAAAGGCTTGAAAGACCGTTCACTCATCAGTGTACCTGTTAATCATGACATAAAATGTTAACTGTCAAGTGTTCGTCAAGACCAACGCTCTAAACACGGCGGTCCGCTCTAAACACGGTGGTCTGCGAGATAGTTTCCTAAGATAGTTTCGCTAATCAGCAGAAACAGAAGCTGGTCTTACTCTTTGATTACTTTTTATTTGAAAAAACACACACACATCGGCGGCGTTAATGGGGGCGTCTTATAAGAGGGTATTGTTTTAGGAGGAGGGGGACACTCCTTTCCTATATATTTCCTGGAGGGTCCCACAAGTTGCTGGCGACGCTACTGGCCTTAGTCGACGTATGTATAATAACTGCTATGCACGTATGTACCTTTCATACATGTGCATCTCTCTCTCTATAAACCTGAATTTACGTGTCTCTACGTTACACACTAACGCATTATTTTTTTGTTTCTTGAATAAATCATAGTACTAAAAATAGACCACTTCTGTGCACGAGAGTTATCAAATTATGGATACTGATATCTTGTTCATTACCTTCTATGTATACCATGGATGTATACGTTTTATATATCTATGATGTATACTATGATTCGTTTTCAAGAATAAGAAATAGTTATTTTTTACCATCTGCTCCATAGAGAAGATGATAGATAAATAGTTTGAACACTCAAACTAGTCAATGTGATACAGAGTATTGTTGGTATGCAGAGTCTTGCACTTACTAAGACCTAATTATCGATCAGATAACTCTTTCTTGAATTAAACGGTATAATGTGTGTAAAGCCTTTATAAATCAACCACATTTCATGGTTAGAGGTATAAAAAGGAGGGGGAAAAAACGCACTCCCCTGTGGCAATACAAATACCCCCTCTATGTAAACAAATGATGATAGCACAATGCTGTACAAACACATAGTACTAACTGTGGATAGAAATGAAATAATACTGTCGATACCAGGCTTGCGGAGCCGCCATATTTTTTTTCGGCTCCGGCTCCCACAAATTTGACGGCTCCGGCTCCCTATTAAGATAGTATCACACGAGACAAAAATTTTTGTAATTGCGCCACGCAAACATGCCGCTGATAAAAAGTTATGCAAATTTTGCCGCGTTCACCCCCTTAGTCAGGGGGGGGGCGAAGAAATTTAACTGATTCTGGGGTACAGCGGCGGATCTAAACAACTTTGACGGGGGGGGGGAGGGTCAAAACTTTGACCCCCGGGGGGGTGGGGGGGGGCGAAACTGTTTTCATTGTTGAAAATTGGTCTTTGAACAAAAAATATTTCGATAATTTAATGATTTATTACCTAAACTTGCGATAACCGGGGGGGGGGGGGAACATGCCCCCGGCCCCTCCCCGAAATTCCGCCCCTGGTGGGGTAGAAGAAATGTTCGGGGGGGGGGGCAAAGATGGAGGTGCGAAGCGCCGAAAGCTTGCGAACGAAGAGGAGGGGTTTTGGGAGGGGACCTCACTGAGATCCCCTCCCCAAGAAATTTTTTGCAGTTCCATATCTGGAATGGTGCATTTTAGTACCGATTGTTTAGCTATTAATTAGAAATATATAAATTTAACTACGTTTCAATAATGCATGCCATGTTGCAGTTTTGTTAAAATAATTTAAATAGTAAAGAGTTTTAATGATAAAAATTTATTGAGGCTGAGCAATTTCTGATTCCTGTTATAAATATATTGACCATTTGTTCTGCTACACAATTGTTTCATAATAGATACCTGATTTATATCATTTTACTGTTGGTTAAACGTACAACCCGGGAAGAACGACAAAGATCACGAATATAGCTTAGCTATTTGTTTGATATTTCTTATAAAATATTGAAAACAAAGAACAGATCTATCAACAACAAATTGACCAGTCGCAATTATTATAATTATAAAACTATTACAAGGTTGCGAACAGGCCCACCGACAGAAATTTCGGGTCCCTGGGCAGGGGTGACACGGGCCCCCGTGCTGATATTAATATTTTAAAAAGTTGATTGGCCAGCTCAGTCCGGGCCCCTAAAACAAAATTGAACAAAATGATTGATGTTTTATAGCCGTTATTATTAAAATTTTGTCAAAAAGCTCAAATCATGCACGGGGGGGGGGCTCAGGTCATGAACGAGGGTGGGGGTCAGCCCCCTAGCCCCCCTCTGGCTACGGGCCTGGACCCGGGTACCAATAAACTCCGATTTTTATTCGGACCCCGTCCCAATAAAGTCTGATTGTTATTCGGACCCGTGGCAAATATGCACTCAGCTTAGCTATACATAAACTTTATTATTGTTTTTTTGTTTATTTTTTTATAATTGTTAGAATTGTATGATTTAATCGTTACTCAGTGTCTAGGGTTTCACTAGGACTCTGTATTATTATTTTTTCTGGTTCCGTCTAATAAAGTTTAAATATAGCTAAGCTTAGTGCATATTTGCCACGGGTCCGAATAACAATCGGATTTTATTGGGACCCGGGTCCGAATAGCCACAGCCTTATAAATTTATCTGCTCTATTTCAGATATTCTGTTTATAATAAAATTGTTAAATACAGAAAGCTAACATTTTGTTTTTAGTCTATTACGAATTCGCGATCAAATAATACACGAAATGACGCGTTCTATTTGTCGTCGTAGTAAAAAGTTATTTTTAAATGATTGATACAATTATTCTATGAAATAAAACTGTTTAACTTTATATATAACAAAATAACATGCCATCAAAAAAATTTCGGAGGGTAAACTAGATTTAAAACGAACACAATACGATTCCCCATTAAAGATTTCTTGTGGCGATGTGCCTGTTACTGTTGTGGCGTTCGTAAAACATGACAACATTTCAAATTGTAAGAGGAAAACAAAACAAACAAATTTGCAATTTTAAAGCTAAAAAAAAATTCTGCTGTAAAAAAAAAAACATTTGGGAGCCGTGGAGCCGCCAGATTTTTTCGGCTCCGGCTCCAGCAAAAAGTACCGGCTCCTCGGCTCCGGCTCCGCAAGCCTGGACTCGATACAATGCAACAGAATTCAGTCTGCGCCGTCATTCTCAAAAATTAGACACAACGGCACGCAAAAAACATTTTCCCGTAATTTCATCATTATATAGCACTGTTGTTTTGGTTTTTAACTTTTAACAATTTATCACGAATAAGTTAAAAGCGTTGACTGACGGGTGAAATGTAATGTAGATTGTTTGTACACATCAGGCATGTGACATAAATTAGCACCAGTATCCTTACCTAATAGTGTATTAGAAATGTTTTAAGTGTCAGTTTGTACAGTTTGACTTCCCGAGCAACGCCGGGTACAGTTCCCGTGTTTAAGTTGAAATCTGATGAAAAACAAACAATCTCACTTCCAGTGATGAATGAGTAACAATGTGAACCATTTTCATTTAGTGCGTGTTCTAGGGTTTGACATTCCACGGGTGGTTAGAAGGGTTAGGAGGATGTAACCAAGCACCGTCAAGGGTGTATTACTATGTTGTGTTCACAATTATCTAACCGTGAACCTAACAATGTACTTGTACAGTTTACCTCTGATCATTTTTTAAAAATGTTTTTTAAGATTATAGTTTATTATGGGCGAGAGGGCGTGGGTGAGGGGGGTAGAGAGAGAGAGAGAGAGAGACTGTGAACCCATAAAATGAAAACATTAATTATATCAAACCAATTTGTTCATACACTGCCTCACCAGGTCCGCCGGCAGGGGTCATCATGAACATTTTTCATGTCACTACGTCTTAGGGCCCCCCCCTCGTCGCTTTGAGGACCGTTACAGAAATATCTCTGTCGGCTACACCCAGCCCCGTAGCGTGAAAATTCTACAGCAGGGGCCAGGCAATAGCCGGGGGTGGGGCAGGTAATACATTTTACTAAGTAGAACAAATAAGCAGGGGGGCAGACAAAACGCAGGGGGGCCCGGTCCCCTGGCCCCCCCCGCACGCTATGGGCCTGGTTACACATTGTCACCATTGATATAAACTGTACTCGTTTTATACACATGTTTTTTTTAAATGTGTTTCTTGTATAAGCGTAAAGTAGACGTTAGTAGTGCACACTTACCAATTCGCCCGTCTCTTTCCTCAGGAGATCAAGTACAACTTGACCCCTAACCGGCCACGTATCAGGAGCAGGTCTGTGTCGCAGTCATCCACGGACAGCTACAGTTCCGGTAAGTGCGGTCATCCCATTCTCCACATCATCATCATCATCATCAGGTTGTTGTGTCAGTCGACTCCTGTAGATGGGAGGCGCACACAGTATTATTAAGCTCCAGTCACCGCTGAATGTGTTGTGATACTATATGTAATAGAGAGTTGAGTTATTATCTGGTCTGGCGTGTGAGTGTGTGTGGTGGCAGTTAGGTTACGGGTGAGTGTGGTGTATGTAGTGTGTTGAGCGAGTAGTATGCCAAATGGAGGAGCATATAATGGATGTTTGGCTTCGATGAGTCGTGTAGAATTCTTGTAGAAGTCTGAAAGGAGGTGGAGGAGGAGGTGGGGTGTGGTCAACGCTAATTGGAAATGCAACTGCGTGATGAAATGTTGAAAGCAATGTGTGTTGTTTGTGTGTGGATGTTCAATGGTTTGTGAGAAAAGACTGACCCATATCTGTGATGAGTGAAAAAAAAAAAAGTATCAATCGATAAAATGTATTCGCACTTGACAAATTTACAAGCGGCTCATAAATTGTGTAGAAGTGAAGCGATGCCTGCAGCATGGGGGTTAATTGTATCTCTCCGTGTGTTTTTGTGCATTAATAATGCAAATATAATTTATACATGTCGGTAAGAATAAATAACATTTGTTGTTCTGGTTTGTTTTTTTTAAAAATAATGCACACTTATTATTTCTCGATAACCGGATATCCCCCGAAACACAATATCTCTACAGCCATGCACGCGTTTATTTTTATTCGTGTGCTTGATGGCATTTATTATTATTATTACTCACTTCCGTGGGGAGCTATGCAAGATTGCTTTCGATTATTTCAGGAAGTTGGTTTTGAAGATACGAAATGTCACTGTATATTATTGCTCGGCAACAGCAGTACTGGATACGAAGTGTTGATGGCAGGAAGTACTGCTTTTTGTTTACAAGTGAAACATGTCTTGTTGGCGTGCACTGTTATGAAGTTTCGCTTGCTGCTCAGCGTGTCAACCAACACACAACACACACCATCAATTTTATTGTGTATGTAAGTGCACACGGGGGGGGGGGGAACTGATTTGCTGGCTCAAAGCTGTAATATCGACAGCAATATCCGATCACCCCCTACCCCCCGAGTTTTAAGTGACATGCCGGAGAAATCAATAGCAGGATACTAAAGATCAAGAAACACAATTTTTGAAAAAAAAAAAGTGATTACAGTTATCGATTAATGGTTTCTCGTCCTGGACTCTCCATGTAAAGTGTCATTAGGCACTGTATAACTGTTTCCTTCACAGTTCTCACTTAGAGCAGTTCCATTATGTTTTACTGTGAAGGTGTCAATCATTGCTGGGAAATTGTTGCAGGAAATGTAGAGTTAAACTTTAAAAAAAACAAGCAATTTAAGTCTTTTCCGTTTCGGACAAAGGACATTTTAGAGCATTTTCGCCGGACGAAATCCGTATTTTTTTTCCCGGGTTACAGCCATAAATATTGCTCCACGCGCATGAATTTTGATAAATTTAGAGATGGAAGTAATCATGTTGAATAACTATTACAAAAATAAATAATGATTACGCCCCTTTGATTAGCTTTTATTATTTATATTTAAAATATAAGCAAAAACGGTACATAAGAAACTCTTATATTTTGGCTCTGAGAGGTCAGATTGCGAAATGGACTTTTGATGTACACTTGGCAGGCCAAGACCTACAAAATGATATATACATTATGGGTCTAGGACTTATGGTTGCTGAGATATAGGGCGCTCCATTGTTAATATAGCTTATATAGTAAAAAACGGTACTTTATAAGCCCCTTTTTACGGCCCTCAGAGGTCAGATCGCGAAATGAACTTTTGCTGCACACATGGCAGGCCAAGACCTACAAAATGATAAATACATCATGGGTCTAGGACTTATGGTTGTTGAGATCTAGGGTGATGACGGACAGACAGACAGACAAAACGGGGACAATAGAGCATTTTTTTTCGAAAATGCTCTAAAAATAATAATTAAGATGAGCCGTTGTTACGTTTCTGGGGTCTCTAAGCAAAGCTACATTTAAGGGCCCGGTTATGAAACAATGAGGGGGCTAGGCCGCAGCCTAGTTTGTCCATACATTAGATCGGCCCTCTTAATTGGAAGAAACACACCAATCTAGTTTCACATGAATTTTTTTTTGTTTTTCTACACATCACGTCATCCGCTATTGTCTTTAACACAAAATGACTTAGTACGTACAAATTACACACGGTAATTGTGCCGTGAGTGTGTTATACGCCTAATCACTAGAAACTTTTCATCATGGAACCAACATCTCTGGAAGATGAAAGAGGATCAATACAATGTGTTATGGTACCGCATTGCTTGCGAATGACAATAACTTGGTCTATAACATATGTCAGGGCGTGCAACACGTAGGAGTATGAACTCTACATAGCGGATGTAACAGTATGTTTAATTAAAAGGCAGGTATCAACTATCACATACTTAACGACGGACATGGCCTCTTTGAATATTATCTTAAATTAGAAGGAATGTTATGAAACATTTGAAAGCTTGTTAAGTTGTTATTTTTTGTGTTCTACTATATCGGATCGGAAGCCGGACCTTTTGGAAACTGATTAGATTGACTGCAATAACCCAGGGGGTGGCCATGTTTGCCAAGTTGTTGAGCCGCATGTACCTCCTCGATAAGTTGTTTTGTTGACTATTTGATAGTCAGTGGTCGGCAAACGTATCAGCCAAAGAGCCAAATGTGAACATTACAACAGTTTAAAAAAAATTGGGAGCCATGTCTGCTTGTTTAGTAAACTTTTATTACACTAAATAAGTAGTACACTAAATAAGTTGTATACTAAATAAAATTAAATGCCAGAGCCGCACTTAAGGACCCAAAGAGCCGCACTTTGCCGACCACTGGTCTAACTCATTGTACAATACTAAACACCGAAATGCGGCCCTCAACAAACTCCTGCGTGGTCACCCCTCCCCCTCCATTTATTAACCATCGGAAGACATAACTTTCTATCCAGCCGGATTATTATAAATTTAGACTAACCAATGGCGGTCGGAAAGGGGTCAAAGTAAAGGGAAATGTATGGACAGTTTGGTTGATTGCTACATGTACGTAAACGGTTGAAAAGCAAAAATGTCAAGCGGAATTTGGCTGCAGGATGTCCCATTTAAACTTACTGTAATTTTTTTCCACCGCATGTTCAAAATATAAGTGAGTTTTTTTTTGTTGTTGTTGTACTTGATACAGATATCTAGTTCCGTAACCTGATCTGTATTATGAATAATTTCATCCTGGTTAAAGTGTGGACACGTCTATTTCACTTTCTCCGTGTCAAATTATTACATCGGAAAACTTGTTAATGATTTCTCTTCCGATTTTCACCTATTTGATTTAGAGATTTCCATTGAAGTCTGTTTATTTCTATGCAGGGGAATCGTCAATCAAGCCTTAACCTCATCTTTACAAAAGATCGGCGGTTTAAAGGAGAATAGGTAGTTGTATTGGAACTGAATGAACATTCGGCGTCGTCCCACGTCTGGTGTCTCCACAGCCCTCTGGTTTCTCCAGTCATCTAGTTTCCCCAATGTCATCTGGTGTCCCATCTGGCCTCTGGTGTCCCCCACTGCCCTCTGGTGTCCCCACTGCAATTGCAGTCCACGTCGGAGTATTTTTTTTTGTGACTGGTTTATTGACATTCATATTTATTGAAATGTTGAAGAGTTGAAAAAACAAAACAAACAAACATTGACTCAACCTTTTCATCATCATCATCAAACCCTTAACCGGTGTGGTCGTTGGGGTAACGCATGGGCACCTCAACAGACGTATTGCTCCATAGTTGCCCGTCCTCAACCTTTTACGTGACAGTGAAAGCAGATTGAAACATTTGTACATAGTTTGGCATCCCCTTTAGAACCATGCGCCTGTGATTTTTTTTTTTCGAAGTGTATAGCAATGAATAGTTCAGGTCGAAGTGACCTCACCAGTGAATCAGGCAGTCCTCCCCCCTCTTAAAGTTTTCGTTAAGATGTCGTCTCTATTCCCTCTTGTGTTTATCACTTGAGTCAGCCGCCAGTCATTCAGGAAGCTCGTTTATATCTTCCCTACTCCAATCATTTCCTTGAGGACTCAAAGACGTATTGCTTGTTCTCTTTCTTTGTCACATTGAAACTACTTTTTTTTTTTAACTTTTCATCTCATGACTGTCTCGATGCTATTTGGGCGCCTGCATCCTTTTTGTTTATGTCTTCTGTTTAGGTAGGCATGTAACTTGCTGCAAGCACTCGGTCATCTAGAACATGGTTCCAAAATATTTTTTTTGTCAAACTCGCGGCACACCTAAGTAGGATGAAAAATTCGCGGCACATTATCGAAAAGAACCTTTTTCTTATTCTATAAGAACGACTGTGTCGGGATATAGTATAGTATAGTATATTGGGAGTTGACAAATTTGTTTGAGAGCAAAATTACAAAATACGATTTACGATCATCTTTATTTCTACAAGATACAATTCAATGCAGCGCATATCTTCATTTTATCTCTTCACCCATTTATGTGTTTGATTCTGTTGTTAATCTTTGTCGAGTAAGTGGTGCTGTGGTAAACCGGTTGAAGAGCGCTGATCTAGAACATAGACTGTGGTTAAACTGTGTAGTATGTCTGTGTATCAGTCTATCGCCATCCACAGTTTCCTCTAACTAAGCTGTGCTCGATCACAGTAAAGCGCTCAATAGGATTTTTTTTTAAAGCCCATTTATCCTTATTTTTCCCACACCAACCTCCTTTCTAAACTTGCGCACAGCCAACATCTTTTGCCGCACACGGCCAATATATTTTGCCGCACACAGCCAACATCTTTTGCCGCACACAGCCAATATATTTTGCCGCACACAACCAATATATTTTGCCGCACACAGCCAACATCTTTTGCCGCACACAGCCAATATATTTTGCCGCACACAGCCAACATCTTTGGCAGCACACAGCCTTCAGAAAATTAGAGAGAGCAATGCTACCTTCCCTCTCTCTCTCTCTCTCTTCTGGTATTTTCTTCCTTTATTCTTTAAGTCAAATGCATTGTACGACCTGTACCTACATCAACAAGTAAAACTTGTGATTTTAGCCAATATTAATATCTGCCTCAGGTTAAGAACTTCTCAATGGTGTTTCCTCGTTTTACTTTATGGCGCATTTCGCACATGGAACAGATATGAAAGTTAGTCGGCGTGGTTTTGTTTCTTTTTTTCAAATTGTGACACATGGCGTGTTTGAACTGGGTCGAATTGATATCAGTACATCCTGTGTTATTAGTAAATGTTGCATTTATACCGCCCATTATATTTTTCTAAAGCCATGTAAAATAGTCACCGCATAGTGTAACCAAAGTTTTTAATATTGAACTAATTGTTTTAACTGTCATACTTAAAATGTATTTCCTGTACAGTTGGGTGAGGTCCAGTTGTAGGCAGTTAGTCATGTTAACCATTTTACATGGGAAGGGGGTGCCCTTTTTTTTTTGTAACAAAGCAGTATCAATTTAGAATGATTTGAAACACGCTACATACTATTTTAGTTCTTAAAATATGTGAAATAACTGGTTCCCATCCCAGATACATAAATATTCTAGGCAAGAAAATGTATAGAGGGCTCAGAAAACGATGGGCTCAGAAGATATAAAATTCTAACACAAGTATGGTCACCTCAGTCTATTTGAAAATTATTTTCTATAATTTTTTGGAAATAAAAGTCTCAGATGGTTTAGGAGACCAGATTTAATGATACTGAAAATGTAATACAATGTTTAGACAGGAAGCTTACTCTAGCATAATGAGGTATTATTACACCAGGCTAGTGTAATGAATTGTATTATTACATCAGGCTAGTGTAACGAATTGTATTATTACATCAGGCTGGTGTAATGAATCAGGCTAGTGTAATGAATTGTATTATTACATTAGGCTAGTGTAATGAATTGTATTATTACATCAGGCTAGTGTAATGAATTGTATTATTACATCAGGCTAGTGTAATGAGGCGTATACTATTACATTAGGCAGTAAAACAAGTTCGTGTAGAAGGCCAGACGCTCAGTTGTTGATTTATACGATCACTCCAGGTTAAATTTAAAAAAAAAGTGTTGGAATATTGTTCGAATAATCACTTGCCCCATGCAGATCAACTGTAAACTAGTTACAACATGAACCATATCAATGAAAAAAGTACATTGGTACAATTAACTCACAGTTTTATTACATCTTACGTTGGTTGCACCCCCCTCCCTCCCCCATCAATTACATAATTATTGAAAAAAAAATTTCAGTTAGACATTAGAAGGCTATACTTACATCTATGTCAGTCGTCGTGCGTGCTTACGTGTTGTTTTTGTTGTTGTGTAGAGTTCGGCCCATTTAGTTTGGATGGTTCTTTGTCACGCCTCGCAGACCGCCCTGCTGCTGCTGCTGCTGCTACCGCGATGTGAGTGGCAATTCATACGTTGAAATCTATGTGCATGAGTGACTATTCATTCAAACGTTGAAATCTATGTGTATGTGGGGATGTCCTCGTCAGAGTGGACCCAAAAAAAAACCCAAAAAGTCATCGACGTACCAGAAGCTCTGTAGTGTTTCGAGATGACTGGCCAGGATTCGCCGAGTTTCCTGTTTTTTTTTTTTTGTTTTTTTCAATTTCTTGGCATAATCCATTCTGAGTTTGGTTGGTCTCTGGGGAGTTCTGTGCAGTTTTTTGTTTTCTTGAATTTAACGCACATAAAATCCTTCATCCTTTTTTTTTTGTTTGTTTCCTGTAAGAAATTTGATATATTTTCATTGATTGATTCCAATGGAAGTCGTGGAAATAGTTTGCTATCGATCGGTAACGCTGTTGATACGGGTTCGTCCACTGTCCTGGTTCTAGCTCGTGGAGATGTTTTACTTTTTTCTTCTTCTCTCCGAACTGTGTAAATACACCAACAAACTGATAGTTGCGGCTGGCTACCACGTTTCTCATCAAGTCTCAATAACCTTTTGCGTGTCCTTTCTTCATATCCCTCTTTACATTACCAGAGGTAAAGCTAGAGGGGAAAAAAAAACCACCCATAAAAACCCATCTTGTATCATGGCTGGGTTTAACAGGACTGAGGTCGATGACGTAATAACATCAGGTAGTGGGCCGGAGAGATTATGAAATCAAATGTACGTGGTCTTTTCTGGCAGATTACTTTGTACACTGTGGCTGACTCTGCAGGGGGAGATTTGGTATTGGTAAGGAGGGGTGGGGCATGGGTGGCTTTTTTTTAACCCCCCCTCCCCGGAGTTACGGTGATTTACCTAGTTCGTTTCAAAACGGGTATTATGGTCGGGAGTTTTTGCCCCACTTTGTTGAGTTTGTTTTCAGCTTCCATTTTTAGTCCTCGTGTAAGTTGTCTGGTTTGGATTTGTAGTTCGTCAAAACGTTTGGTTCATTATTTGCTCACGTCATCTGTTTAATAAGACGAAAGGGAAGTAAACAGGCGACTAGTAAGTTGTTTTGTTTTCTTCTGGTTACTGTAAGATATTTTTTTTTTGGTATGACATTATTATTATTACGT
This sequence comes from Bulinus truncatus, assembly GCA_021962125.1. Lineage (NCBI taxonomy): Eukaryota > Metazoa > Mollusca > Gastropoda > Planorbidae > Bulinus > Bulinus truncatus. Next base: position 1,091,553 of record JAGDYQ010000166.1, on the reverse strand, counting down.
TTGCATCACGTCACTGTGTTAATTTTATTTTTAGATGAAGTATGTTATTTAGATTTTATAACTTGGGTGAAGATAGTAAGGATTTGAACTAACTGAAATGAGTAGCAATATACGAAGAGTTTTTATTATTTTTTTTTTTGAGAACTATTGTTAATGAACATTGTGGCATTAGAACATGCAATTTATTTACACACAAACACATGTACGCGCACACTCGTATTTGTGGTTTATGGTTCCTTTTCTTCAATGTAAATTGTGTGACCTACATGTTCATTTTTTATGTTTTTAATTTTCAACTTAGTGTCATTTTTTTTTTCCGGTCACAGAGATTCGGTTACTGGCGTTAATTAACTTTTTTTTTTTTGGGGTCACATTTTTTCCATTACCATTGATCTACATGTCAGTATTTAAAGTGCCATTTCTTGACATTCGGCTTGGCTTTCGAACGTTGCAACCGTCTGTTGCTAGTGTTGACATTTTAATTCAACCCACCATTTTTGACAATAAAATCGCTGTTCATCCATGTACACAATCCAATTTGAAGTTGTTGTGCAACTCGTATAGTCGTGTCTTGTGGTTCGTGTTTTGACATAAAACGCTTATCTCATAGTCAGTTGCTAGACACTAAATTTTCTTTCGTGTGCTTTTATCATTCTGTTTTTATTTTACCTTCCTCTTTTTAGAGCATTTTCGAAAAAAATGCTCTATTGTCCCCGTTTTGTCTGTCTGTCTGTCTGTCTGTCCGTCTGTCCGTCATCACCCTAGATCTCAACAACCATAAGTCCTAGACCCATGATGTATATATCATTTTGTAGGTCTTGGCCTGCCAAGTGTACATCAAAAGTCCATTTCGCAATCTGACCTCTCAGAGCCAAAATATAAGAGTTTATTATGTACCGTTTTTGCTTATATAAATAATAAAATCTAATCAAAGGGGCGTAATCATTATTTATTTTTGTAATAGTTACTCAACATGATTACTTCCATCTCTAAATTTATCAAAATTCATGCGCGTGGAGCAATATTTATGGCTGTAACCCGGAAAAAAAAATACGGATTTCGTCCGGCGAAAATGCTCTAAAATGTCCTTTGTCCGAAACGGAAAAGACTTAAATTGCTTGTCTTTTTATTAGTCTGTGTTTTTGATGACGGCATCAAGCCCCAAACTCGTGCCCAAAAAAACAAAAAACTTTTTAAAATGCATTATCTGTTTGTTTTGTTTATGAATGTATACATTTACAATAGTGATGGAGATGCTAAAATGTGTACAGATTCCGATACAACCGCACAAGTGCAGATTCTATTCTAGATTGCGATATTTAGAACTTACAGACATAATGGAATGCTCGAAAATAGTATCATTGAGGTCAAATGAATTGGATGAAAGATCGGAAATCGGGTACATAACTGTACGATTTCTTTTCCGGTGAATTGTCCCTGAACTATATCGCATTCTGAACACGTCTTGACTTAAATGACTTAACAGTTAGAAGGAACCCCGATTAATTTACAAAGGTTATTTGAGGGCCCAATATTTGCAAGCGGTTCTCTTTAAAGCGTTTTCCCATTGAGTCCTAAAACTTAACTTTGCCTAGGGGCCCCTATATATATATATATATATATATATATATATATATATATATATATATATATATATATATATATATATATATATATATATAGTGTAAAGGTAGAACTTTTATATATTTATTTTTCCGAATCCAAGTTTTTTAGATAATTGTAATTGGAGATCCGGGTTTTTGCTGATTTGCTTACTGAACGGGTGTGATATATTGTTTTGTGAAGCACATGATGTGATTGTTAGTTTGATAGCGTAAATTTTCTATCCGATGCAAGCCGGCGTTTTATTGTATATTAGCCGGAATCATATGATGTATATTTCGTGTAATAAATAATGAATCAGCTATCTAGACTTGTGTTACTTTGAGAGTGAGTTTGGGAAATCTAGAGAGAGAGTGGGAGGCCACAACGCTACCACAGCGCCCAGACAAACAACCCCCCAATTAAACACCCCGACACTTGGCACTAGTCTGACAAGAATTTCTCTGGTAAACACACAATTTTTCTTGGTCAGTATACATTTAATGACTTTAGTCACTCAAATCTCTCTTTTTTTTTCCCTGATGAATTTGTCTTACATTGTATTTACTTATAAGGTTTTTTTTTTTTTTATAAATAATTAACTGACGAACATGTACCGATAATGTCATAATTTGGTCGTAAAGTGAAATACACTACACGGAATATGTTTGATCTTTAATGAACAGAAACATATTGCCTTCACCGAGGCGGTGTCAAGAATCTCTTGAAAAGTCTCTTTAGTTCCTTGCAGAGATGAAAAGGGGGGAAGGAGAGTGTGCTCACGCTGTCTCACCTTTGCAGGCATCATTGGCTGTACTAAGACATATCGATACGGGGGGAGGGGAGGGAGAGAGAGAGACTTCGTTAAATTAGCTGGACAGAGCCGGAGTTGTGTCCTGGGGATAGAGGAGGGGGGGTCTGTGTGATTAAACTAATGACCTGGCACCGTGCTGGGATGGGGGAAGTAGTGGCCGAGAACTCTGTAGATAGTTAAAATTCAAAGAACTTACAAATTTTGTCGTTAAAACAGTATGGTAATTGAATAACTGATGAATACTTTTGATGTCTCTCAACAGAAGAGTCACTATCTATTCGCCCTTTTTTTTTCATGTTCATTTAGTTTGATAAAAACCTGAATTAGTACATTTTTAATTTGTATTGCGTTCACATAGCATGATCGAGGCTTTGGTAAATATAACTTAGTCCTGCATTAGGCTCATTCATATTATACCTGCTGATGTGTTGTTCTCTTGCGTTATCCTAAATGTAGTCTGGGGCAGCAATAGTTAATACGCTTTCCACTAGATACACACTGACACACCCTGTATTTGCCGCTAAAATAATTCGAACCCTTCAAGCGAGGCCCTTCTTATATGGTTGACCGATCTCGCAGCAACCAAAAAAAAAAACACACATCCAGATTAGCTTGAGAACCTTCGTCTTGCGTGATGTATTATTATTATTAGCCTTCGAATATCATAGGCTTAGGTCACGTCTCTTTCGCCACCCCTCCCGTCTCAAGAAAGTCGGTGGCGGGGGGGGGGGGAATGACGGGTCAACTGCAACGATCCCATAGATCAACAAAAGTGTTCTGTTGTTGCCTTACCCACCTGGTGCCAGAATGAAAGACTTTTTTTTTTTCCATTCTTATTCTCACACTTCTCGTGTATCATTGGCAGTGAACCCACTGCAAACAGTCGGACCGGCAGTTCAATGGGAGTTGTTGAGAAATCAAAAGTTAGCACGAATGTTACAACAGTGAACAGGAGGGCGCGCTGTTCTCTTTTTGGCTCATGCTCTCTCTCTCAACAAAAAAAAATTAACACTAAATAATGAAAACGTTGTTTGAAGTTTGAACATCAGAAAAATCTTTAACAAACAAATGTCGGGGTCACTTTGTTTATGTTTCACCAGGTGATTTTATTTTGTGTGCACCCCGCTGGTCCTCCACCCCTTGCCCCCACCTACCCTTACGATATAATCAACTGTGGCTCTGAGAGCTCCGGCTCAGGTTGTATGGCATAATGTTAATATTTATAAGCTCTTTTTTTTTCAATATCGATTCACACACCCCCACACCCAAACCATCTAACTAGGTTCCTTCTTACATTTCCTTCTATCTACTTCCGTAACGATTACATTGGGTCAGTTACATTTCCTTCTATCTACTTCCGTAACGATTACATTGGGTCAGTAGCTTATCGAAATGTGTTGATGCGCGCTTCATTAGAGGCGAGCAGTCGGTTTGACTGGTCGCCCGGATAACGTAATCTCTTTTGATAGCCAGGTCCCATTTCACGGTAGAATGTTTTCAGTCAAAACTCAATACTTCATCAATCTAGAGTAATCTAGACGATGCACAAACTGGTGTAATGCTCAGGTGAAACATATTCAAGGTACCGGTTAAACGTGCGTCAGTAGTCTCTGGGCCTTGAGCCCTCGGTAGGCTCTCGGAATTTTATACTCAGTTGAAAATCAAAGGCGTCTGAGCGGTGAGCTAGCAACACAATCCTTAAATATTCATTGGCTGCGTAACCCGTGAATTCTACAAGGCATCCGATGGTCTCACGGGCTTAAGGAAACACCTTTTTTTTTTTAGTTTGTAGCGGCGGCCTAACAGTTGACCCCCGTGCAAGCATTCGAGGGGGTGCCTAACCCACGCCAAGTTTTTATGATATGTATTTAAAATTAGGTATTGGGTACAAACGGGTATGCCTAGGCGAATTTCGTTCCCATTACAAGGGGATGTGTTTATTTTAAGAATAATAATGTACTGTCTTTAATTATAGAATACATTTTTTAAAAAGTTCAAATGCGCTACTATAATGGTTTTTATATCCTGTACATGAAAGCAAAAAGCAAGTTATAAACAACGCAAAAACGGCTGTGATTTTTCACAAAGTTTAAAAAACAATTTATCTCCACTTTCGCGGGACATGGCCGAGTGGTGAAGATACTCAAATGTCGTCCTGATGATTCTGGGTTCGATCCTCAGTGAGAACCAAGGGAGTTTTTCCAGGTCTTGGTGAAAGTTGGTAAATGTCCCACAAGTCCAACCAGCTGTAAATGGGTACTTCACTTATGTTGGGGAAGTAAAGGCGGCTGGGCGTTGTGCTAACCACACAATCCCTTCATATGCTGAGGTTACAGAAACAGATGAATTCTACACTTCATCTGCCCCGATGGGCATTTAAGGAACGTGACTTACTAATACTTTCTCCACATTTTCGTGACAATGCCCGTTCACTCCTCATATGCATTGTATTGTCGACATATGAAAGGTTTCTGTAACGAAACTACACAAAAATGACCCAGTATATACCCTTTATAGAGAAAGTATTTGCTCACCATCCTAATGTCGAATGAGAAACCTCTAGTTTGATGGAGCGTTCATTTCATTTCTAATTCAGATGTCAAAAAGTTTTAAAATGTGCTTCGTTTGAAAAAAAAATGTTATTTCTTTTACACTGAATAATTCAATCGGTATTGATTATCAATCTTCATATGGCCGTTCAGTGAATAATTAATGAATGCCATGTTCAGTTTTTTTTCAAATCGTACGTGAGAGTTTCTGCTGATCAGAATCTATCAACCTTCTTTATATATATATATATATATATATGTGTGTGTATATATATATGTGTATATATATATATATGTGTATATATATTCTTAAGTCATTAAAATTCTTTTCTCTGCTTACCTACCCATCCTCCCACCGTCTCTCTCTCTCTCTCTTCCTCCCCATAGCTGTTGATTTCTCTCCTATCCGTTTTCTTGTATTTCTGTAGCAAGTCTCGTGTGTGTGTGTCTTACCTTTCCGTTCAACGGCATATTATATATTTAACCATTACCTGTTTCAAGATTGGCCAGATTGTAAGTTTATATATATAAATAACTGGATTGTTTTCTGTTCATCATCTTCTGCGTTGAGTTTGTATTATTTTTATTGTTATTGTTTCTTTACTTTTTTTTTTTGTACAAACTAATTATTATTCAGCTCTCGTTTATAAATATTTTCCGCTACACATCAAATAAGATATTGATTACTCAACTGGTTTTTTTAATACATTTTTAAAAAATTTAATCCAGTCTGATTAGAATGGATTACAATAAATAAAAAAGTTTTTGCTCATTCTTTGATATCTGTCGCTGTTTTAAATTGGTTTATAATTTACATGTTTTTGTTTGTATTGTTTAGGCATTTCATAAAGGGGAGGGGGGCGCAATGATAATTTTGTATTGCTTAAATATTTCTTTTTATTTCTGTTTTTTATTTAGCTTCATTAGTTGGTGGCTGTCAATGGCTCCATGAAAATTTATTTTTGTTTTACACTTAACTATTTTTTAAGTTGCCCAATACATCTATTTATTTCACTGTGAACCAGAGGGGAAAATGGCAACCTTTTCCATCAACAGCAAACTATATCAGTTTAGTCACAGTTTAGTAGGAGGGGGGTTGTGGTGGTTGGGGCTATGGCTACCCCCCCCCCAGGTCCCGCGCCCGGTGCAGGCTGCGTGATGTGTGCGTGGTTGTAGGGGGGCACACGCCGTCAATGGTGACCAGATGCGTCTCTCGGAGGAGCTCATGTATGGACACATTTCATAGCGCCGACCGTCCGAGTCCTGTTTCAAATGGTACTTCTGTTAATCACTGATTCGACTGGAGCCCCACGGTGCTCTTAAAGACGGCTCTGTTTGTATTTAAATATGTTAACATTTTTTTTAAGACGACTGCCACGTTCGTCCGCAGGTCTTCTGTTGATAGATGTTGGTCATTGTTGATGAACCTGTAATATTGTACGTCAGTGGTTCTTAAACTTTTCTATCCTTCGCGAGCCACACACAGAAAACTTTATTTTAACGCCAACCCCACTTTAAAAGAATACAAAATATTTTTTTTTTGTAATTATCTATCCACTTTGCATTCACAATTATCTTTTTTTTTTTCGTGATCCACCTGAAATCTACCCGCGATCCACTAGCGCAGGGGTTGGGGCAAACTGCGGCCCGCGTGATAAGGACGTCCCATTTGGCTGTTAAATCCAACCCACGTATTCAGTTTTATAATAACTTCATCAAATTAGTGAACACATTGTGGCCCCGCGATTCGTCAAAAGTTTGCCCACCCCTGCACTCGTTTGTCCGCGAGTCACACTTTTGAAAACTGTCAATGTTGCTTAGATTAACGTTTTTTAAGTACGGTATATTGAATGTTTAAAATAAAAACAACTACGTAAATTTTTGCATGCTAATTAGCACTTAGTCAAGACTCGCAGAACCTAAATACTCCGGCGGACTAGATGCAATTGTTTATCGAGCTGAGCTACAAACTTAAAAGTGCGGTTTAGAGACGAACCACTATTACATTTGTCGGGGAAAAATAAACGCATTGATCATTTCTGTCACAAAAGAGGCGCCTGAATCCACCCTCCCCCCAACCCCCTCCCCATTTCCCCGTTTTTATTTAGGCTCTAGCGTTATGTCGACACATCACTCATAGCTTTGAAACGCTAGAATTTGGTGCGATTTTCTGCTTCATTTATCGCGTCGCCGACAACTCCGAAAATCACTCATCTTATTAGCAACGGATTCGCTGTATCGATTAGAAGTTTCTGGGTGCAAACTCAACGAACAAATTGATCGCCACCCTCCTTTTTTAGAATATTTTAGATTAGCCAATGTGGGTGCAATCTCTCACCCCCCCCCCCCGTAGAGATGACCATTATATTGGACTATACATTTGCATGTTTTCTCAGACATTACTAATGTTTTCTGTGATGATGGTTTGTAAGTGCATTCTTCAACACACGATTTGTGATCTTTTTTTTTTGTTTCAATCGCTTCTAAAGGTCACTTTCTAAAAAGTAACGGATAGTATTAAAATATGAGTGGATCCACCATATAAACGTGACTGGTATCAAAATATTGGATTGAAGTCTTATTTACGTGTTCATCTAGATTTCGTACATATCTGCACATGAGATACAGATGTGTTACACCACAGATTAGGTATTATTCCGATTGCGCAAGCCTCGTTTTGAAACAGTATTATTATCGCCGCCATTATTGATATTTATTCTCATCCATAGAACATAATGGTTTATTATAAAAACCCATGAACTCATGAATTAAATAATGTATTATAACTTTTTTTTATATCAATAAAGCAAATTGAAAGCTTTTTTTATTGTCTTGTCTTGAAAAAACAAACAACAATGAGGTGTAAATATGTCCGTGTGTTTTTATGAATGGAAAGCGTCATTGGAAACAAAAGCGAATAATAACAACAATGGCGCGAGAATTTTTAACACAAAACCCAGGTCTATTTTTATAGCGATGCGCTATCTGTATAATATATAATCTACGAGTTACACTGTTTCCTTTGAGACAAGTCGGTCACTTGAGTAAATCACAGCTAAAACATGACGTCCCTCACAGCTAAAACGTCATGTCACATTTAGCTAAAACATCATGTCACACATAGCTAAAACTTCATGTCACACATAGCTGAAACTTCATGTCACACATCGCTTAAACATCACGTCACTCACAGTTAAAACTTCATGTCACACTTAGCTAAAACGTCATGTCACACGTAGCTGAAACTTCATGTCACTTGTTGGTCTGACAAGATTCCGCCTGTTCACACACTTAAACGAGAAAGAGAGAGAGAGAGATAGAAAGGAATAGACTGAAGAAGAGAAAAATTAATGGCTATCGTTGGTTTTATTTTATTTTTTGTACTCCCCTTTTGGAATCGTTAAAAATCAACGTCTATCCCTGGATCAGCAAGTATCGATCTTAGAGGGAGGGAAAAAAGAAAAACAAATCAATGTTATAGATGTTTATTGATCTCTCTCTCTCTCTTTCTCTCCACTTCTCTCTTTATCTGTCTGGGGGGGGGGGGGGCGGATGTATAGGTGATCGCGGTTCCGATGAGTGGACTAGAGTGGATGTAAGTGTTGGATGCAATGACTGTTGTGTGTGTGTTGGTATTAGCGAGTGTACTCGTCAATACACGCGATGAACCTCTCAGCATGTGTGTGTTGGTATTAGAGAGTCTATCCATCACTACACGCGATGATCTCCAACACACTGTGTGCTGTAAAAACTCACCCTTGTCTTTGCCCCCCCTTTATTCACTTGTTGGTTGATTGTGTGTCATTTGTTTACGTCAATGTGTGCTAGTGTTGGTGGGTGGATGGGGGGGGGAGAGGGGGGAGGTTCAGAAATGGGGGATATATGATAACTCCATTTAACTCTAACGCGTCATATCTCCAGTCTGCCTCCGTCCTCCTCTCTCTCTCTCTCTCTTTCCCTTCTGTCTGTCAATCGCTGCCGCCATCGATCGGTAGGTGTCTCCCGTGCTCAGTCCTCCTCCCCCCCCCCTTCCTCCCTTTCCGTATCACTCACACATCATCACACACACTGCTCACCCGGCGTTTCAGTCATCGCTATGTGTTCCTTCTCTCTTCAGCTCTTTCACATTCCTTTTCTTTCTTCTCCCCCCCCCCATATTGCTCACAACTCATTTCTCTCTCTCTCTCTCTCCCCCCCTCACTCTTTGTGTACCTTATTAGTTCAATGTTTATTCCCTCCCGTCCCCTTCCTCCTCTCATCTGAATGGTATTGTTTAAAAACGTAACCCCCCCCCTCCCACCCCACTCCTCCTTTGCACTAATTCATTTGTCGAGTCTCTGTCCGTTGGATGCCGGTACACTCCCCGTGTCTGCCGCTGCTGCTGCTGCTGGCGGTGTTCGTGGTGGTAGCTGTAGTGGTGGTGGAGGCGGTGGTTGAGTGCCCTAGCTTAAGGAGACAGCGGCTCATAACTCCGTCAATCCAATCGGGCTGAACTTGATCTGCTCTGCAGCCCGTCACTGGTCAACTGTTTGGCATTTTACTGATAGTAGAGCAGCACGCGCACACACACACACTCTTTCACACACACACACACGCACACACTATGTTTAGTGTAAACATACACGTTACTATTTCAGAGTAGTACCAGTGACCTGTTGCTGGTGTGTGAGATTAGAGGAGTACCAGTGACCCGGGGCTTGTGTGTGTGTTGTGTGTTCTTCTTTTAAGGGGGAAAAAAAATTCTTCAGGCTTTTGTTCTATTTCTTCATTTGTATTCAACAGTGTTGAGCAGGAATTTTGTGATTTTCTTGACTCGATACTCACAGCGGGCTGTACTTCACAGAATACGTTGTGATGGTAGGTCTGTGTTATCTACACGGTAGTCATTATTTTTTAATAATGTGATATGTATAGTAGTAATAATGTGATATGTATAGTAAGTAGTATGTATAGAGATGCTCAACGGGTTTTAAAAAAAAATATGTTCGCAAACGTATTCCACTCGGCGATAGTACCTAGTAGACGGTATTTTTGATGCTATATTTAATCTTTATAGATGGATATTGTGACCATAGAATGATCGCAAAGACAGAGAGGTGAGTTTACATTGGTTGTAATTAATGCGTGTTGTTTTTTTTTAGAGTCAAATTAATGTCAAAACAACGGCCGACAGTATTTATTTAAATACAGTAGACCAGTGGGTTTCTGGCTACAGGCATGCCGGATACTGATCTAGCCGGATAGGTCACATCTCTTTAATTAATCTTCATTTTATTACGAATATATTCTGACGTGCCATGGATTGAAGATTTTTGGAGATCGTTAACTTACACCGTGGAGATGGTATATTATGAATAATTATTTATGTTTAACCAGGCCGTATAGTAGAGTGTTTATATAGGTCCCGTCTACTCATGAGGCCAATAACGGGTCAGTAGACACAAAGCTGCCGTCATCTACTAAAGTCCAGCAGACCTTAACATGCCTGTGGTTATAACTGATTTGGACATTGGATACGCTATGTTTGCAAATTGTCCGGACGGAGAAAAAATCACGCGTACCTGTTTTTTTTTTTTATATAAGTTGTGTGTCTCATCTGTTCAAACAGAATCGTAAATAAATTGAGGCTAAACGCGAACACAAGTTGTTTGCTTACATCCTCCATACATCCGTTACTGATCCTGGATTTAGTAATATGAATAGACAGTGATGTAGATTTTTGGTCAACAGTTGGGTCCAGAAAGCAAAACTTAAGAAGTTTGAAAATCTCCGGTCTTACCAATCAGCAGCGATGGGAGATGCTAGCGTTCATCTATATTATCTGTTCATCTATATTATCTGTTCATCTATATTATCTGTTTCCTTCCTCCATTCAACACTGTATGGATAGTTTGGAGGACCCCCCCCCTTTCCTTTTCTTTCAAGGGCACATGATTGGAGGATTAAAAATGATTTTAAAACTTGGCTGTAACCTGATAGCCTTCTTCTTACCTCGAGTATTAATATATGTACACACTTGTTCAACATTGCAAAACACTTGCAATTATTTATGCCCAGACCAAAGTTATTGATTTTGGCTCTTCGTCAATTAGGTTTTGAATTCTGTGGAGACCAGGCCTTCTCTCGTTTACATTTGGTTGTGCCAGTCAGTGGGTGACACACGAACACGGCTGATCTCAACGTCTATCACTTGTAACAAACACAATGTTAGTCATTTCAACGCGTTCGATCGCTCGTTTTAAACACACTAACGTTATGTTGTTAATTGCAACGTATTTCAGAAGATATTGTAATTCCAACTTCTTTTAGCGCTTATTTGAACACACTAAAAATTGTTTTTGTTTTATTTTAATATCGACGTCAGTTATAGTACATGTATGACACACACTAACATGAGATGTTTAGTTTCAACAGTTGTTGTTTTTTTTTTTAGCGTTACACTAACATAGTAATTGTAATGACGACGTTAGACAAAGACGTTTTCTACCATCAGCACTATCAGCTTGAGATGTTACACTTAGGTTGTTGTTTATAGCCAGCGGCCCACTCACTTCATTCACGAACATCCTTGTCATAACTTGATTTCTCGTGACACAGCTTGTTGCTGCGACTTGCTGGTGTTCTCTTGGTCCACTCGTGGACAGCTGTTGTATATCACACGACACGTTTTTTTTTTTACATTGTCATTGTTTCATTTACTGTGTAATTAAATAAACTTTGGAAATGCTGTCAAGATATTCTCATATACATGTATAGTAGGCGGCTTACATATGCGACATTGTGTGTGTGTGTGTGTGTGTGGATTTATCCAATATCCCCCCCCCCCCCATTGTTCTCCTGGTGATATTATTATGCGTTAAAACTTTCGTTGCAACAGCTGGTGGTAAGTTCCAGTGTTTCATGTTTTTAGATGTTTTGACAGTTCATTGCATAACGTTTTCAGATGAGATTAGAAATTTAAAAAAAAAATGTAGCAATATTATTTTAACTTCTTACAAACTTCTGATTGCTGTTGTATATTAATTGCATCGCTTTCGGCAGTGCTGTCAGCACCACACACACACACACACACACACACACACACATATGCCGTACAGATATGAACCTCTGTGTCGATAACAGGTCACTCACGTTAAACTGACCTTAAAGCCATTCTTTCTGTCCCTGTGTGTGTACATCTGCCAGTGTTTACAAACACCACACAACTCACTGTCACTGGCACCCTTCCAACGTGTGCTCACTACCTTGTGTATGATATTATACCTACAGTCTTGGCTGGCTGGCTAGCACCGGAGGCCGTTCTATATATAGACCTACCCTCCCCCATCTTGTAGCATCTTAACACCTACTGCCCCCCCCCCCATCTAGTCCCAATGACGTATCTTTCAGGTAACGTTATATTATGGAACGCAGACTCTTCCTAACACATGGCTGGTAAACCCCCCCCCCCCTTAACTTGTGAATGTCGAAGACATGGTTTCGGATATAAACAGTACTTGATGTGTTTTAACGGTTGCTCCTTTTTTATATAAGCCACACTTGTGCTATTATAAAATTCTATTTATCTGTGATGTTAGCAGGAAAGTACTCGTTATATGGGGGAAAAGGGGGGGGGGTCGTATATGGGGTTTGAATGTAACTAAATTAAAATGAGTATAACACCCTATTCATTTAACAACAACAATATTTAGTTTATATATTGCATTACTAAAACCGTTGTCTGTCAGTTTCGATGACGTAATATTCCTCATTCCTTCAACACATGATGATGTGGATTGATTGTTCCACTGTATCCAAGTTTGAAATCTCAGGTTGAATGGCAGCTCATGGAGACGGTCACATCAGGGGGTGGGAAGGGGGGGGGGGGCTTGAATCTGACCCACAGCCAGCCGTAACTCTTTTTGTGTTTTCTCATGTCTCCATTCGTCACATTGTAGGCCTGGCTGATTTAATCACATCAATCTGTCTGTTTTCTTTTCCCTTTTCTCAGCGCGATGTACTTCCGTTGAATGTAGTTATCTATGGACAGATTGTTTCTGGTTGTGATTGGTCCAATATGCTCCATTGTAACAGGACATTGATCAAATTGTTTATTTGTGTTGATTTGTTTTTTTTTTTTTTTTTTTTGTTTTTGTTTTTTGTTTTTTTTTTTTTTTTTGTTTTTTTTGTTTTTATGTTATATATGTATATATTATATATATATATATATATATACATGTATACATACATACATAAATTAAGTTCAATGCAACGGGAAAATTAGAGGAAATTCCAGCTTCCATTATGATCTATTTTCCCCCAGAATTTTCCGTCCCTTTGTATTGTGGTTGAATATTTGATTGTCCGTCGCCTCGTCTTCTTGGTGGTTCGTCCACATGCTGTTGGTTGGCTCATGGCCAGAACAGTGATAGTTTAAATTAAAAAAAAAACGTTTAGCCAGAATTGCAAGTCTGGTCCCAATGGACAAAGCATTTCTTTTTATCCCTATTTCACCCTATCGCGTCTGTCCCCCGAGGTCACTTCAGTGGACCATCAGTCATGGTAACCTGCTGTGAGTCGTTCGATTGGAGGTCCCCCCCCCCTTTTCAGGCTTAGAAATATTATACATTCTAAATAAGGATTGCAGTGTAATAAGGCATTGAGTGAATCGCGCGGAGGCCGTTCTGTTAGCATAAGTCACAACTATATGTAGTTATTATGTGGGAGGAGCTGTGTACCATATGTGTATCTGTTCACATAATATACGACAGGTGGAGGGGGGGGGGTCTCTATTTTGTATCATTTAGGGAGGTTGTGGGGTAGCTGATGTCCATTGTATAAAGCCAAATGATAATGACATAAAATACGTCGAAATTCTTGGAAGAGAGTGGGTGAGCATGGGCGTATTCATGGGGGGGGGGGGATTTGCCCCCCCCCTATATTTTAAAAAAATGTCATATAAGAGGAGGGCATTTGCTCCCCCCCCCTTACATTTAAAAAAAATGTCATAAAGTTGTTATTTGCCCCCCCCCCTGGAAAAATTCATAGCGACGCCCATGTGGGTGAGTACGGTATATAACTATAGGGAGTTAGGGGTGGGAGGGGTCTTGAATGTTCTTATGTGTAGGAGGTATTTTTTTTAAAAATCATTTTAGCGTTATATAAATGACCCCTTAAACCACTCTTGATTTAGAAATAATTATGTGTACAGATTTCAAGTGACACTGTCCTCCATTTCATTACATACGTATTTTTTTTATTGACCGCTTGGGAATCCCCAAGTATTTAGCGTTGTGTTTAATTATGTTCAAGCCAATGAGTTCACCCACCAAAATAAGGGTCAACGCTTCACGCCAGATGAACAAACTGGTAACGTGCTTCAATGGCAACATCAAACTGGTAACGTGCTTCAATGGCAACATCAAACTGGTAACGTGCTTCAATGGCAACATCAAACTGGTAACGTGCTTCAATGGCAACGTCAAACTGGTAACGTGCTTCAATGGCAACGTCAAACTGGTAACGTGCTTCAATGGCAACGTCAAACTGGTAACGTGCTTCAATGGCAACATTTTCCTGCATTCGCTGTATTTGTATGTTCTCCATATTCCTCACAACCTGATCCAGTCTTTTGCTCACTTTATCTGTCTGGATAGACACCAGCGTTGTGCTGGATTATCTCGTGCTGGAGATGTTTATATCGGTTACTTATCGTTAAATACACTCGATTAAATACAAGGTCCCTGGCTCGGTTCTCTTTTTATAATAAATCTTTAGGCTGGTTTTTTTTTGGGTGTGTGTGTGTGTCCTTCGGCAAGTAACCAACTTAAGGATATTTCATGAAGTTTTATTATATATAGACTTCACTCTCTCTCTCTCACACACATGCACACACAAAAGCACGAAGAATTAGAAGTTTAACCTAAAGCTGACAAACTCGTAAAGATCGGATAGAACTGAATATCAAGTGTAAATACTCCGAACCTGGTTTCTCACAAATTATTACGTGCGTCATGATTTTGTATCCAGGCTCACTGTATTATTTATACAGTGCACAGGAACCGATTAAAAAAAAATTGGCAGCATTGGATGTACATATGTTATATTTAATCTTACGCAACACGCTTCACATTTTGGTTGGATTCAATTTATACCAGTGGTTCTCAGACCTTTTTTTTTTTTATAATCTCGGTCCATTAAGAAACCTGTTAGGCTTTCGCGACCCGCCTGTATAGTAAGTGAAAATGATACATGAAAGAAAAGCTAAAATGAAATGTGTGAAATTCTCAATTAGGCTATATTTTTAACACAATATTAGCGACCCACTCTACGTCAGTACGCGAACCGCACTTGTAGAATTTCTGGTTTAGAACAATTCGTTTTTTTTTAAATAAATATACAAACAAGGACTAGATCGGAGTACAATGAACATGGCAGGCGTGATAGGATTAAGATATCAAGTACAGTCCCCTGATTTAGTTAAAGGGCTATTAAATTTTAAATAAAACTAAATGCAGTATAATTGGTTACATAGAAATAATATAATTGAATTTTAAAAGAATCTCTAGTAATATATTTTTTTTTGCTTGAGATGTTGCCAACTTAGCTTATTTATAAACCACGAATTATATTTTTTTAAACCAATATGTTTTAATAGTATAAATAAAACTATTTTCGACCATATATAGATGCAAAACAATCTATACTTGTATATTTTAAGCGCTTCTGTTCCGGCCCTAACACAAAATTGGATTTCCAAATTACGATCAGCAGTGGCTGCGCAAAAAAATATATATATATATTAGCAGATATAATCCCTGTCGAAAGTGACTGTTGAAATTGAGATAACTGTGTGCAGTCCTGTCTGTAATCCATCATCACACCAACAAATGTCGCCATACTGGTCACGTCCCTTGCCCCATCCTTATTTTGTTAACATTTTCTATTTATAGCCTGTGGGTGGATCACAGAGAACAAAAACAATAAAGGGTGTACGCCTATAGATGTTTGTTTGTGTGTGCTGTGTTGTGTTGTGCGTTACCAATGCTCCGTATTTGCTGATGTGTGACATGAGAACTGGGTTATAGTACATTTCCACCTAGGGTGTTATGGACCTCGGCCTCGGTACACAACGGAAACTTGATAACTCGTTTTATTTCTTGTTTGGTATTCATGCTGTCATTGATGACACATGCCAAGACTTTCTTGCCTGACATTCATCGGGTTATATACGTTACCTCGGAACCTACCTGTTAGCTGTTGTGTTTCTTTTTTTTTTTTCGTTTCCATAAGTGACAATATTGTATTGTAAAGGCGAAGTATTGTGACCTCTTTGTGTTTGTGTCTGACGAGATCGGGCCAGTCAGAAGTGACACATTTTACCTGTCGATTATAAACTTATGTTGATAGTTGTTGTTAGTTGTTTTTTGTTCTTATTATTGCATTCTCTCCGTCATACATATGTGTAATGTCCTCAATATGTCAGTATATATTGCCCGGTTATTTGTCAACGCTGTATCGGTTATTTGTCAACGCTGTATCGGAGATGTTTGTTTATTTTCGTGTAACCTACTGCCCTAGGAAGTATTTACTGATTAAAGTGTTCCTCCAAGTCCTCAGCATAAAGAAAGACACAAAGATGGAACCATTTTATTTCCCCTTCTTCGGACATTATCTCCCCCTTGCCCATTGTCTTGAGCCTTGTCAATGTTTGTTTACCCAGCGATGGAGGCATTTCCGTTTATTGATGCAGTGTCAAAATGGCTCTGATCCAGTTTATTCTAACTTATTTAATCTCTTTCAAGTCTTTCATTAATTTTTTAGTTTTTTTTTCTGATCTGTTAGTTGGCAACAATGCAAACTGTTAAATTCATCCAAATGCTAGAGCAGCGGTTACTTTGGACGATGCTTTGTGACTTTCGTTGAGACTTAAGTTTTATTCTCTTAGTTAAAAAAAAACATTTTTAACTGTGAAGCTCCGTATATGCTAAAGCAGTGAAAACCCCATGACCATTGGTGTTTTTATAGGGTCCCCCCCAACCCAGTGAATTATTGTATTACATTTTGTGGAATAGCCCTTTAGTTGTTAACGACACCACTGCCCATGACCCTAGTTTATAACCCCCCCCCCCCATAGTGTCTCATACTTAATGTTACTTCTTCTGATCTGTTAGTTGGCAACACTACATACTGTAAAGTTCTGTATGCTAGAGGAGTGGTAAACCCAGGACCATGCTGGCTAAAAAACTGCTCAGTTTCAAACCCAGCTCCAGTGAAAACTTTGAAAAATTTCACGACTCGGAAAAGATGAACTCTTCGCTAGACGAGAGTGGGGAGGAGGCCTACCGGGCACGGGCCGGGCGCAAGCGCCATAGCGTCCAGCTGGACAAGAAGCTGACCTCGCAGCTGCACAGCCTGGACAGGAGGTCCAGCACAATAAGCACCGGCACAGCTGACTCCCTGTGTAAGTTGTTCTAAGAGGAGAAAGACACAAACTTTGCCTGAAAGTGGAGGCCAGTACCTTGTGTTTGGGCACTTCAGGGCTGCCAACTTGGATCATTTATATCCAAGATATTTATGAGCCATCTAGATATAAGTAAATACTATCCTTATAATAGATCTATATGTTTGTTGCAAATAAATATAACACTATTTATTTTTTGCTATATTGTGAAATATTTAGATAATCATTTTTTTTTATTGATTTTTCTGGATAATTATTGGGGAAAATGTTGGCAGCCCTATGCCAGGCCAGTTGCATTTAGATTTAAATAGATGGAAGGATGTGGTACATGGATACTTGATGTAATAGAGTTCTTGCTGGCCAGTTTGAGAAGCAGTGGTCTGAAACTCTTGTTGCTGGTTTTCGTTTGTATAATAATGTGAGATTGTTGAGTCTTAACATTCTGAAAGTTACTGTGTGCAGTGTCAGCCTCAACATGTATGCACAGAAAACTTTTGACATTGGTGTGTACATTAAGCTGTAGTGACTGTATTGTTTACCTGTGTACTGATTGTTGTAGAAAAAACACAGTGTAGCTTGTACTATAGAATGCAAGTTCGGAGGTTGATTTGAGCCAGACCAGAAGCATTGAAAACGTATCCAGTCATACTTCGGTTTTTGTATATTTGATTTTTAGTCAATCTGAAATACACACCAGAAACTCATTTTATTCATTTAAAACTAAAATAATAAGAAACGGGACTAAAATTAATGCATAAAAATAAATGAAAATTTAACAATGGGATTTTTACTTTTTTGAACACCTTTCTTGGCATATGGGACTTACTCCTAGCTAGAGGTGTAGATTTTTTGTTTGAAGGATATTCCTTCCTTACGGATCTAACTTAAATCAAATGAGCAGGGAAGTTATTTTAATAATCCATGAATCAAGAACAATCTGCAAAAATTAACAAATTGTTTTGCAAATAAAACAGACAAAATCAAATTTGACCATAATCAAGGTCAACAAAAACCGAGTTATGACTGATTGGTATAAACAGTTGAGTGTTTGAATGAGTTATGACTGATTGGTATAAACTGTTGAGTGTTTGAATATTGCGGATGTTTCCCATCTGACCACATTTATGGTTCGATTCAAGATTTGAAAATTGTGAATTTAAATTAACAGTTAAAATGCTAACAGTTAAAATACATAATAAGATAATGTACAGAATATGTACACAAACGTATGATTTATTTATTCATGAACTTTGTATCTTGACAGCTTCCTACACTGGCAGTTCATCAGAGGAAGATGACATTAGCCCCAGAGAAAAATCTCAGGTAACACATTTTTTTCTGCTATCTAGAAACTGGGCTGAAAGCTTCTCATAAGGCTGTCCTCTTACCATCTCAACATACATATTAATCCTTTCAATTAACTTTGTTACTATGTAATAATCCTCAAAGCCCAACAGTTTCCACTGAATAACTCTTCCACCATTCCCTTGAAATCTTTTCTTACGAGTTTTAAGAACTTATTTAAAGTCCAAAAAAAATTAAATTATAAAATGCTCTATATTTACAACTAAAGCCTTTTAATATTATGTCGAGGTGTTCATTTTATCTACACTTTACTATTTTTTTAATGCATCTTGTACAGTCTTACCTTTACTTTGTATATCATTCCCAGGAGCTTAATGAAATCTAAATATGCCAACACATTAATTATAGTTTGTTGTGTCTGGTCCTTCATTTTATTTTCTTCATTGGTTCAATTAATTGAATACACAATCCAACCTGATAAATCTGGCCAGTTTTTTTTCTGATTGTTCATTAGATTATTTTTTCACATTTCTCCTGTTTTGCTGTTATGCAATTTTCTCTGGGACTATAAATAGCACATTCTGATAATTTGTGTGCTATAGCTGATAGGCAGCAGTATCTAAATAATTAGTGGCCCTCTGTGTATTTTCATTTGGCTTGTTTTCGCTATGGTATTGGACTTTTCAGCTCCAGTGTAGCGGGGTGTGTTTTCATTTGGCTTGTTTCCGTGATGGTAATGGACTTCTCAGCTCCAGTGTAGCGGCCAGATTGTCACCTGTGTGTATTTTTTCTCTAGATGGAAGTCAGTAGATTTTCTTTTATTCGCTAGTTTACTTTAAAAACAATTTTGTGTGGCCTTTAATTGGATTATTTTACAGTGTTAACTCCAAAGTGTTGGGTGGTGCAGGTTTGAGTCCAAGCAACCAGGTTCCTAGGCCCTAAGTGATGCCGTCATATCCGTTGCAGACTCCTCATGGAAGCACTACAGACTATCCCAACAGGGATAACTGGTTTGACGTATGAGCAAGAGATAAACATCCTAACAGGATAATGTTGTCTGACCTCAAATCCATTTTTTTCAGTGTAGTACTTCTAAACACTTTCTTGGTTATATCTCATGGGTCCAATATGGATATTTTGGGGGAAACGGTTTCTTTAATTGGATTAGTTAACTTGAACTGTCTAACCTTTCGAAATCCTAATTTTTTTTTTTGCTGTATTAATCTTTGTACGGTCTGTGCTTGATCTGATGACTGTGCACCATTTCACCCAGTGATAAACTTATTCATTGACAACCTTCTGTTGATGTTTTGAAAGTATTGATACAAAGAGATCCTATTTGTACAGTACTTGTAGTGCCCTACTTTGCAACCCCACCATATCTGAGAGTGGTGCAATAGTCATGGAGGTACCACAGGAGACTTAAGTTGGTGACATGCACTGTGCTAATTAATGTCAGGTACCCACTTAACCCTGGTGAACTTATTATTACGGACATGAAGAAATCCCAGGCCTCTCGGCGGTGATCGAACCAGGGACCTTCATCTACAGTCCCTAGCCTACACAGCATGACCCTCCATCCCCACCTTGTTTTCTATGTCCATTTTATTTCTTGAATAAACTTGGATCACTGTATCTTTACTTTATATTTTGTCTTGCTTAATAGCTTAACAGTGGGACGGATGGCCGAGTGGTGTAGATACTCGACTGTCGACCTGAGAGTCCTGGTTTTGATCCTCGGGTGAGAACCATGGAAATTTTTCCTGTCGAAATTCATTTCAAAGTCGACTTAAGTTGGGGAAGTAAAGGCGGCTGGCGTTGTGCTAACCATACAATCCCTTTATATGCCGAGGTTGTAGAAACAGATGAATTCTACACTTTATCTGCCCCGATGGCCTGTTTGGGCTAAGGGAACTTTAATAGCTTGACATCTGTGGATATGATATTTAAAGCTGTTCTTTCAAAGATACTGTTTTGACAGAAATGAACAACAGGTTAATGTAACTGAATTTTGCAAGGTGGATACAATAAATCTAGATCCTTTGTCAAATCCATAGGGGCACCCTCTTAGGAGATATTCCTATAGATGCCAATAAAGAAAAACAACAGTTATTTAATATAAGCTGCACATACTTTATAGTTTTCATGGAAATAAAAGTTTTTTGATGTATTTGTTCTAGATTTTACATTCACAGCCAGAATTTCTGTTATTAATATGTAACTAATGCAGATTTAGCCATGTTTGCAACAAATTATAGAGTTTTTTTTTAATTTGTCATGGATTTTAAAATAATGAAGGCAAAAAAATCAAACATGGAGGGAAAAGGACAGTGATATCTGGAGAATTGGACAATTTACTGATTCATTCCCTTTTTGTAGAGAGAAAATGTCAAACTAAACCAGCTGTGTAGCTGATATTGATTCCTAGTTAAAAAGAAACCACTATTCAGTTTCAGCTTTTGCCCTTTATAAAATCTGGTGTGTGGGTATGGGTTCTTTTTGCCCCTTCTGTTTTCATCACTAATTTATCTCCTCTCTCTCTCCTCTCTCTCTCCTCTCTCTCTCTCTTTCACTAATTGCGTGTAAGGTATCATTTGTGTTATTTCCTTAGGAATTATGCAATTTTTATTTACAATATAACCTAGTGCAAAGCGTTTGAAATATAGACAAGCAGATGGATGTAACTTGACCTGTCTGCACTAGTGTTCATGATATGTATTTATGTATTAACGTAAATGAATTCTACATTTTTTACAAGGAGCTGTCACAATCTCATCAATTATTTTTAAATCTACTTATTGATAATTCATTTCAAAATTGAATTTCATTAATTATATTAAAAAACAAATGTAACTATTAATAAACATTTTTTGTAAATATTTTCAAGGTTTGGGGCAGGTGGGGTTGTTCTGAATCCAACACATTAACTGGAATTAAAATGAAATGACTAAAAAAATGTTACCATCCACATTTTAAAGATTTCCCCTTATTTCTCCAGTGATCAGTCATTTCTTTTTGTCTGCGTATACCTATTGTGCTGCTTGTCTGTTTAAATGATTGTTCAATTGGGATATTATTAAAAATGTTTTCAACCATAAATTTTACTGAAAGCTACCTGAGCATAGCTTGACATCACAGCCAAATATATTCAGCATAAAAAAACTGAGTATTTCATGCTTATAAAAGACATATAATTATTCTCTAAAATGAACACTGCTGAATTAATGAATCCAGGTTTTATGCACGATATTTTTTTTAGTTTAGTAAAAAAAAAAAAAAAAAATTTTTTTTTCAGAAAAATTCAAAAGGTTTTTCAGACTTTTGTGTTAAAAACATTGAGCACAATGCTTTTGGTCGGCGTGAAATTGAGATAGCTGAGCAAGGTGAGACATTTATAATAAGTAGTGGTGGTCTTTTACTGTGGGTAGCGTTGTATCTCTTGAGATTACTTTTACTAATTATTTTTTTTTTTTTTTGCTAATGTGAATTTTTTTTTGCTTATGTGATTTTTTTTACTGCTTCTTCTTCTTTCCCCTCCAACATTTGGCATGTAATCCTGTAACTTTATCAGGCTGTGCTCCAAATGAGCTTTGTTTTCTATCTACTTGTACAAATATTTGTCTTAAAGAAATAATTATCCTGACCATGTAATGTCATGACTTGGAACAAGAGTCAATGAGCTATTTACTTTTTTATCATTTGAATCTAATTAATAGAACTATCACGTATTATGCAATTTTTTTAAAAATCTATTTACAAATTGGCCTATTCTTCAAACCATTTATACTTAAATGAAAGGAAAACTTATGATTGGCTTTTAAATAAAGAGCAGGAAAAAGTTTTTTCTAATTAGTTCACTTTATATTATTGAAAATTTTAAAAAATGACCAGTGTAGATTTATTTTAATGTACAGCAGAAGATAAAAAATTCAAAAGAACCTTCGAACGTATTTTTTTTTTAAATAATTATTTTTCAAAGTAAAATGACCTCAAACAGCTGACATTTCACACAGTTTGGTAGTGATTGCAAAATGGATGTCAAAAATGTATCATGAACTGACACTTTGTTAAGATTGATTTTGTTAAGTTTAAAGAGTATTCAAGGTATGAAAACATAAATAGCTGCACTCTGACTTCCATCTAAAAGATCAAAATTAAAAGAATGTTGCCAAACTAACAGTATTGTTTCTGAAGATAAGAAATTTGAGTGGACCTTTTTTTTTTTTGCTCCAGGGGGGCTCTGAGATTCATTTGATGAACTTGTAAAGAGGGCTCTGAGATTCATTTGATGAATCTTGTAAAGAGTTCTGTGAGACTCATTTAATGAATCCTGTAAAGAGTGTTCTGAGATTCATTTGAGGAATCTTGTCAAACATAAGATCAGGTTACTTTATTTTAAATCATGAATGACACACAGACCAACCCATTTGAACCCTTGCTTGCGCACACACACACACACACACACACACAATTCAACAAATTAAAAATTAATGCACGCTGACTGCCAGATATAAAAATTTTAACGCAAGACTTGCAGTAAAACTAATCAACCTGCACTCTTAAATGCAGTCCAACAGATGAACAATTAATTGCAAGTCACTTGCTATCGTAAACAATCAATGACAGGTGAACTTTTAATACAAGATTTTCGCACACACAATTCGGTCGGACAAACAAACTCTAATAGAGCTCTGTTCTGAAGGAAAACAAAGAATATTGCTAAAGTGAATCTAGAAATTTAAAATGTTATTTCAATCTAATGTTGAGCAGTATGAAATATTTTTGCTCTGCCTGACTAGAAATGTGATCTGAAGTAAAATGTACTTTCTTTACTAGAGATGCCTGGCCTGATGGCCTTGAGAAGACGAGCTGAGGCAGATAAACCACTGCAAGGTGCCAAAATTATTGGCTGTACCCACATCACTGCACAAACAGCAGTAAGTAATCAAACAAAACCAGAAGAATATACATTAAGAATGATTTAAAACTAAAAGAGCTGCAGAACTGTATGATTCACAGACTTGTGGTGTTTAGTATGCACCTTAGACTTGATGTTCACATTAAATTAACTTAATGTTTTCATGCATGTTATTTACATTTTCCATTCATCACAGCAACTGATTTAATGCTTTTTATGATCTTTTTTTTTTGTATTGATTCACCTACTTAATCAAAATAATATTAGATGCTCAACTCGGTTCATCATTCTACCAAATCATGCATGCTTTGAAATGTTTTTCAGAACATGTAAAATTACTTTTTTTTTTATTTTGTTAAGTAAATAGGCTTAGAATTGACTTTTCTTAACGGTAAGAAACTCAGATATTTTTTAAAGGCGGCTTAAAAAAGGGCAAACATTTATAAAAAAAAATACTTACATCCTTTTATTGAAAGAATTCTTTAAAAAAATGTATAAATAAGAAATGATGGTTGTCTGCTTAAATTAACTTCAAATAATATCTTTCATGTTATATTGAAACTAGGTCATGTGGAAAAATCCTGGTTTCCCACTGAAAATACTTTCTATTGCTTTCTCTATCAATTAGTTAATAGGCTCTTAGAGGCACACATTCATGACTAAGAATATTCAAGTAACAATAGACTGTATTTGAAAGTCTTATTTCAAATAGGACAGTATTAAAAAAAACAAAAAGAAAAAATAAAGTTTCTATCTCTGATAGCAGTATAACGTTTAGAATTTCGTGGAAAATACTGGATGTATTTAGAGGACATTGAAATGTATATCAATATATATTTATATATTTTGCTCCAATTTTTTTTTTTTGTTGCATGTGATGAACTGTTTAAAATAAGCCCCCTGTGTCTTGTGGATGAGGTCAGCAAAGAAAAATATGTCCACAAAATGTGTCAGTGCAACCTTAACAAAAACACAAGTCTATGTTGATTTGGTTTAAGCACAAAACTTATTTTAGCCTCCCCCCCCCCCCCCCCAAAGTACCGGTTAGATAACGAAAACATTTTTTTAAACAACTCTGCTAAGAATTATGTTCCAACAAATATGTTCTGATTCATAAAAAAAATACTAGATTTTTTAAACTTGTCATGTAACCCTACAGTAACTGTGATTAATATTTTCAGGTTCTCGTTGAGACTTTAGCTGCACTTGGCGCTTCCATACGTTGGTCTGCTTGTAATATTTATTCAACACAGGTAAATAATGAGTTCTCCTATCACAGAATAACTGCATATTTGATTGATAGCCATAATAATGTATGTGTGAAGTATATCATATATTAGATAAATGAGATTGTCAGCTGAAATGGGAGACTTGCTGACTTCGCTTTCATTGATCTTTTCTTTTCACCATTTTTTTTTTCAACTGATTGTTTAGCTATCTATAGATTATGACTTGAACATATCACTATATGTCTAGTACATTATAGTTCGATGTATATATCAAAACAAAGTCTATGTAGACATTCTGACCGGCATAAGGTATTTGTTTTGAGATTGTTTTCCCATACATTTTAATTCTCTACAGTTGTTCCCATCATCTCTCAGGCAGAGTTAAATGTTTACACTTGCTAAATAAGAGATCCACTGACATCTTTTTAATGACAACCTAATCCTTTCTCTTGGGATACCAGAAAGAAAATGGGGTTTGTTGACGCCCCCTTGAAGAAGAAATAGCAGTCCCAAAATAGCCGGTCTGCTGGGTCTTTCTAAAAATGTTTCTGCGACTTGTCATGATTTCATTTGACAGTTTAGTTTAGTTTGGAATAAATTCTCAGGCAAAGCAAAGATTATCAAGCGATTTATAAATATGGTACAGTTACTTTTTATTTGCAAAATGCATTAAAGATAATAAAAAAAATAAATTTTGTAAGCAAAATATTTTTGAAGAGATCAATTTTTCAGGTGTTTGTCATTTTTGTGTGCTGTTTCAGAACTAAATTTTCCTACATAATTAATTTTGATGCTTTAAATATTTTTTTTTTTTTATTATGATTTAAATGTTAAAAAAAATAATTAATCTTCTGTTACCAAGTGTTTGAAAATACAATCAATAGTAAATAACATGTATTGGTTTATCGTGGTAAAACTGAGTTTTTTTAATCTACAGAATGAAGTTGCAGCAGCCTTGGCTGAATCAGGCTTCCCCATCTATGCTTGGAAAGGGGAGACAGAGGAGGACTTCTGGTGGTGTATAGACAAGTGTATAAATGCTGAAGGATGGCAGCCCAACATGGTAATATTTGCTCAGAAATTACTATTTTAAGCTTTTTTTTTTTTTAATTGAGTGTTGGATCTAGTTTGAAAATAAACAAGACACTTTTTTTTAATATGGTACTGAGGCAAATGTGGGTCATCTGTATCTATGAAGATTTGAATGCCACTTGTCAGCTATGTTGTTTTTTTTTTTTCCCCATTATCTTCCCTTGCCATTCAAGATTTATCAGACTTGATGGACTGAATGTTATCTCCCTTGTGTCAGTACTGAACCAGTCCTCAGCTGTCATAGTTGTCAGAGACATAATGTACCCTGGAAATAGAACCATCTGCCAAGATGAAGACATTTTTGCACAAGTCATGAAAACCGAACATAGGACTCTCTTATACACAAAACATACCAACTAAAGGATGAACATCTCGACTTCTTTAAGTCTCATGATTTCATACATCAGGGCATATAAGGTGCAGATTTTGCCTATTCCTGTTTGTGAAGTTCCTTTAAGGATGAAATGAAATCTCTTAAATCCTATAAACCATTAATGGGACATTTTTTTTTAAATGCCTTCTTTCCCCACCATAGTCGATAGTGCAATGGCCATGGAGGCATCACAGGAGATAAAGCGGGGACTTAAACCATGACCTGAAAAATCCATTGGTCCTCACCAGAGATCGAACCATGGAGCTTCAGGAGGATAGTTGAGCGCTTTACCACATGACCATCCGTCCTACCTGTTTCTGTTCTGTGGTTATATTAAGAGATAGTGTGGCTTGCACAACATCCAGCCACCATTACTTCCCCCAACTGATGTCAGGTACCCATAAAAGACCTAAACATTTACAGAGGACTTTGCCAGAAACAGATACAAATCCTAGGTCTCTCATCGTTGGTTAAACCTGAGACCCTCAGGATGGCTTTAGAGTGTTCGACTCCTCACTGCCATCTTTCCCCAGTTTTCATCTATAATTTCTCTTATTAACCTACAATTGGCAATTTTCTGGGTCAGTTGAGCTTAATGAACAAAATCAGCAACAGTTGGCAATGCTGTTTAATTTTGGAATGCATCTCATCATGTGTAGTATTACCCATTTATTTGTATTTACAGTTGAAATAGAAAAGACAAATCAAAAGCAGAATAATTGTTCCAGTGTCATATTTACATTTTTTCTTGTGGACTCATTAGATCTTGTAAACAAATTAAAAAATAACATTTATAAACAGCAACAAAAAAATTTTTTTTAAAAATTGAATCAACTTTTTTTGAATAAGTGAGCAATAAATAAACTAATTGATTTATTGTTGATATCGTTCTTTTTTTAAACATTTTCTGCTAAATTACGGTCATATTTGTTATGTGAAATGCATTACAGTTGTCTAGTTGATACTTTAAATTGATTGCCTCTGTCTAGTTGATGCTTTACAAGGATTGCCTCTGTTTAGTTGATGCTTTACATATTTTGCCTCTGTCTAGCTGTTACTTTATGTTGATTTTCAAGTTGTTAGTCACATTGATTGTTCTCACAGATCCTTGATGATGGTGGGGATGCCACCCACTGGCTGTTAAAAAAATATCCGGCCATGTTCAACATGGTGAAAGGTATTGTGGAGGAGAGCGTCACTGGAGTTCACCGCCTGTACCAACTGTCCAAGTCTGGGAAACTTACTGTGCCTGCGATGAATGTCAATGATTCAGTCACCAAGGTAACAGCCAAACTTATTAAAGGCTGTTTTTTTTTAAACCACGTATTTTCAGTTTATGAAAGCTGCAGTGATGTTTCACTTTTATCTCAACATAGTGATTTAATATCGGCATCAATACTAACACACAAGTTTTCTGTTTTATTAGCAATATTGATTTTTTTTAAAACTGAAACCAATATATATTTAAGTATTTAACTCTCCTAACAAATATTTTTCACTTAGTTGTTAGAATTTTATAAAAAAATATACATCTTAGTCTTATTATTTGAAAAACGTAATTCCCATAATTTAATAAATAAATCACATTAACATTTTGACAAATATTCTGTGGGAAAATAAATTCTTTATTAATAAACGCTCATGACCATGTATCTATCTATAACATTTAAAATGATTTCTTTTTACTTTTTTGTTATGTTTTTCTGAAAAAAATTTTAGCAAAGCCAATATAATGATAAACAGAACCAGTTTTTTTTTCTTTACTATTAAGAACTGAATCCCCCCCCTCCTTTTTTTTTTCCTGTGTATTTCCGGTCCACCTGTTAAGGTGCTGATCTTTTTTATTTTCAGACTAAATTTGATAATCTGTACAGTTGTAGAGAATCAATCCTTGATGCGTAAGCTTGGTTTTTTATTATAATTTGTTTTTCCATAAATATCTCCTGTTTACACATCAGTGTGTCGCTTATTTGAGCTTGATTGTTCTGATTTTTTTTTTATATCCGTTTTATTATTTCAGTCTTAAGAGAACAACTGACGTCATGTTTGGGGGAAAACAAGTTTTAATTTGTGGATACGGAGAGGTCAGTCTGACATTATTCTAAGATCATGTTATTAACTTGAAATATTTTTTGTTTAAAGTCACTCAGGTTTAACTAACATTTTATTCCTATCTATAGTTGGGGAAGGTTGCATTTTTAAACATTTATCTTAGTTTTGGTATTTAGCTATTTTTGTCATCTTTTCAGGTTGGTAAAGGTTGTAGCCAAGCATTGAAAGGCCTTGGGGCTATAGTCAGTGTGACCGAGATTGACCCTATTTGTGCCCTGCAGGCGTGGTCAGTTTTAATGCTTCTTAAATATTTGTTGATGTTACTTAAATAACTATAACTTTTTTTTTTTATATCCATATAAATTATATTGTTAACATTTAAAACAAAATCCTTTTCTAAAAGGCTATTGCTCACTGGGCTCTATTTTGTCACGTTTCAGTATGGATGGTTTTCGAGTGGTCAAACTTGATGAAGTTGTGAGGAACATTGACGTCCTGATTACTTGCACCGGAAATAAGAATGTAGTGACCCGGAGTCATTTGGACAGATTAAAAAATGGCTGCATTGTGTGTAACATGGGTCATTCCAATACAGAGATAGATGTGGTTAGTGTCTGCACCATTGTTATATGTAGACTGTCCTAAATGTCCGCACGTTACCTGAACTCTGTACGGAGTAGTCCTCACTAATCAGCTAAGCTTAAGACTAAGCTGGTTTAGTCAATGATACATTAAGCCCAAGCATACAAGTTTTGGACAATGTCATTGTAAAATGTGTGGTTCATCCCAGGATAGAGATAGTGAGCACAGTTTACTGTGTAATCTACTTGTAGAAATATTCTCAGGTGCCCTGAATGTATCTTGGTTAAATTAAACATTATTGTACCCACCCTTGGTGTTAAATTTAAAAAATAATATTAATAAATTTTGATATTTATTGCGTAAATATAACAATAAAAAGCCAACCGCCAACCCAACAAAGCTTTAAATGCATTTTCTAAAGCAGACAATTGAAACCATATGTTAAGTGGAGAAAGAGGACTTTTAAAAAATTTAGACCAGGAGTAGGCCTTGTTACATTTATACCTAATTGGTATCTTTTTTTTGTATACACCTCTAAACTTAATTCTATGTCCAGAAAGAAAAGCTGAAGGGAAACTTCTAATATTGGTGTATTCTTTACTTCTAATAATAATGTATTCTTTACTTCTAATAATGATGTATTCTTTACTTCTAATAATGATGTATTCTTGTAGAAACAAAATAAGGACAAGAATCTATTTGTTATGAAGTACTTGTAATTAAGACCTAAATTCTGTGTTAATCAAAGTGATGTTTTGAGTGGGAATGTTTTGTCTTCTGCAGGCCAGTTTGAGAACCCCAGAGCTAACTTGGGAGAAAGTGAGATCCCAAGTTGATCACATTATCTGGCCAGATGGCAAGAGGATTATATTGTTAGCCGAGGTGAGATATCTATACATAGTGGTGACAAGTGCATTTGTGATGTTGAACACCCATGAGAAAAATTTACTATGATTTTTGTCATGAGAAAAATTTGCATTTGCTGTTAAAACTTAAAGAGATTTAAAACAATATCAAATTATTGAAAAAGAAAATGTAATCAAATCATTCACTTGTAGCTAATAGTTTTATGAAATAACCCATTGGGTTTCTTCTATCACAGGGTCGTCTAGTCAATCTGAGTTGTTCATCAGTTCCTTCATTTGTAGTTTCTATTACAGCAACTACTCAGGTAGATGAGATATAATAGCCACTAAATTAATTTAATCACATTTAATTATGATTAGAAACAATCACAATGTTTTAAATAAGATATTGCTTGGCTGTTTTAGTTTTGTATCATATGATATCTTAAATGTTTTTTTCGCACTGTTATTTTTTATTATATCGTTTTTGGAAGAAAAAAAAATTCTGTTTGCGCAGATGTTAATTTGATGTTCCAAAAAGTCCTATTTGACCTGGCTGGATATATTTTTAACTTGTTTATTCTAGGCCTTGGCTTTAATTGAACTGTTCAACGCACCTGGTGGGCGCTACAAGCAAGATGTCTATTTGTTGCCTAAGAAAATGGGTGAGCTTAATAGTAGTCTGTCCTTAATGTTTTTTTAATAATATACCATAGGACTCGAATCAAAAACTTCTGAAATATGTGGCGATTAAAATCAAGGTTAACTTTTTTTTTAATTCCATTGTGTTGAGTTTTATGGGATGGATGGTAGTGCGGTAAAGCACTCAACCGTCAACCTGAGGGTCCCGAGTTTGATCCCCCAGTGAGCTCCAAGGGGATTTTTCCCTCTGTGTCTATCTTGAGGCTTCTGTGGCCAAAACTATCCTTTGTGGTGGGGCTTTAAAGAAGAGCAGTACAAAAACAGTCCCATAGTGGTTTTAGAGGATATAAGAGACGTCACAGACTTCAATTTAAAAAAAAAATATATATATATAATGAACAATATCTTTTAACTAGATGAGTATGTAGCAAGTCTCCACCTGCCCACTTTTGATGCCCATTTGACTGAACTAACAGATGACCAGGCTAAATATCTTGGACTAAATAAAGCTGGGCCATTCAAACCTAATTACTACAGGTAATTTTGCTCATTAAATTATATATATACATGTATATATATATATATAAATAGAAAATTCTTTTATAAAATTGCACTAAAAATAAAATAAATTATTCCTTGTATCATACATGTTTTGATATAAATTAGCATTACAAAAAAAATATTACCAGGGTGCCCATCTTGGTATATAGATTAATTTATTTGTGTTGCTAATTATCAACTAATTTTAAAAGGCATAATAAGTTGACTACATTTCAATCACCCACGCATTTTAATCTTTGTAAATAATTTATATAAATACATGTATTTGTATGATATAATAAATAATTATTGTACTTTTAGGTGCATTTTTAGAAAAGTTTTTTTGAAATAAGGTTTTTAATTTATATTTTTAAGATGTGAAAGAATCTAACTTGCTATTGCTGCATACTTTTGGCAAGTCAATAGCACTGGTGCAATGCTAGGTTTTGTCACAGTTTATATATTATACAGATAGCGCATCGCTATAAAAATAGACCTCGGTTTTATGTTAAAAATTCTTGCGCCATTGTTGTTATTCGCTTTTGTTTCCAATGACTCTTTCCATTCATAAAAACACACAGACCAATTTACACTTCGTTGTTTTTTTCAAGACATGAAATATGATTGAAAAAGCTTTCAATTTGCTTTATAAATATAAAAAAGCTATAATATATTTTTTAATTCATAAGTTCATGTGTTTTTATAATAAACCATTTTATTCTATGAATGGACTGAT
Organism: Bulinus truncatus; assembly: GCA_021962125.1. Lineage (NCBI taxonomy): Eukaryota > Metazoa > Mollusca > Gastropoda > Planorbidae > Bulinus > Bulinus truncatus. Next base: position 1,059,832 of record JAGDYQ010000166.1, on the reverse strand, counting down.
GAGAGCGAATATCATTAATGGTGGTGATGAAAACATTGTTTCAAATTGAGGCTCGCACAATCTGTATGATATCTTATCTATGGGTTGTTGTACATGATAATCTCAAGGCCAATATTTGCCCATTACAAGAAGTAGTATAAGCTTTATAATTCTACAGAATGTTAATTCACGGTTATTAAAATTGTATATTGTCATGTCGAATCTACACATGCGCCAATTTTGAGCCTTACAGTTAAATCGTCATTCCAAAAGTGAGTTACAAGAGGGACAAACCCACTAATTAAAAGCTTGTGTTTTCTTAATCAGTTATGTTTTGCCCCTTAAATAATTTCTAAAAAATAGCAAAAAGAAAATTTTGGACATAGAAAAAAATGCGAAAAGATATTTTAAGCAGAGATTTAAGTTATTTAAATAATTTGTATTTCTTGGTGTTTCATAGGTCATATTGATATTTTTTTTTCCAGATATTAATGCAAGGTAGAGATATAGATCATCATTTTCTCTGCTACCATTCCATCTTCTGGTTCTAGACATGTACTTGGTGATTCTAGTTTTACTAATACACATATTGTAGTAGCCACACCTCAGTCTAGACTTTTTTTTTTTTTTAAACCTCTATTTAAAAATACAAGTCCTGGCAAACACATCTGGTAGTTGTTTTTTTTAAAGTTGTTTGTGATAAACTGAAAATTGTCTTCAGATTTGCATTAATTCATGTCATTTGAACTGAACGTATTATTGTCACATGAAATGTGTACTTTGGCTGAACTTGTTGCACCATGATGATGATGATAAATTGTCACAATTTGTTGGTTAAAGCATTTATACATCAAGTGTTATTATTGTATTATAATTTTCCTTGTTAACTTAATAGTCTCAAGATGCACAAAGTTAAAAAAAAAAGAACATGATTTACAAATGATGTATATTATACTAATTTCAACTACTCTGGCATTTTTATTTCCTTGTGTCCAATACAGGCAGTGTAATTGTTAAAATTATGGCGCAATTTTAAGACACATGATTTTGGCAGTTTTTTTTCTTTTTTTTTTTATTTGTGCAAACCACCATCTTAGTCCAGACTTAATAAGTCAAATTGAACATTGTAGAAATAGTGAAATTTAATGTATATACAAGATGAACCAAAAGTTTCTTTTTTTTTTTTTTTTAAGAGTTGTGAAAATTGTGTATACTTTGTTGTGTCTCTTTGTGGTCAGATCATTTTTTTCATTACAAAAAATGTATTTAACTTTTACAAAAGAAAATTACATACATATATATGTATATATATATTGCTGCATTAGCTTTTAAGGGATTTTTTTTTTATATGTATAGTTTTAGACCTAATTGTCTTGCCTTAAATTTTTTATGTTAAAAATGTCGTCAGTAAAAATATTTCTTTAATTGTAACTGATTTTGTTGGAATCACACAATGGAGTTATAAATTGTAGGTGCTAATTCCATATGCGAAATTCTACCTATGGAATTAGACTTAGTCTAGCAATTGGAAATATCACTGACGAAACAAATTATAAATGAAAGCTGATTGTTGTAATCACTAAAAATGCACTCATTTTAAATTTCTAAGAGCTAGGACAAAATATTTCATTAATTTAAACTGCAGTTAAGTTCTAAAATAGTAAGAAAATAATTAGATATGTATGAAACAGTACTGCTATAAATTTGATAAGAAAATGTATTTTAATTTTATCTTTAGTTATATTCTGTTTATTGTTATCCTTAAAAAAATATATATTGTTAAAATCACAAAGAAACTCTAATGCCTTAGCTTAGCTTTTCTGTGGTTGGAACAAATTAATATCTATATCATTTGTTAATTTCTCCAGTTTATTTTATACGAATTTATCATTTGTGATCCACAGTTTTTAAATTTGTATTATGACCATGACACAAGGCTCCATTATTATTTTTTTAATGAAATCTTCAAGTGTTCACTTCTTTTACACTCCTAGTCCATACCTATCTGTTTCTCAACCCATTAAGTCATTTACCAGCAGTTAACTAAAAATGTGTTTATCATGGGAACACATCCTGCTAGTTGAGCATACAGATATATTTTTTTTTATTGCTGTTACATCCGATATACCCAAGAATAAATTCTTAGATTGATTCATAATAGTGGATTTTTTTTTTTATTATCTTCTTTCCATTAACATGTACTGTGTATCTTTTTTTTTTTTTTGCTTTTTGCTGCTACTCCAGAATTTGTTGTGTATATTTCTGAAGATTTGCCATTTATTTTGCAAATATCTAGTACATGTACATGTATTTAAAACCTGTTACGTTATTTGCTAAAAAAAATCTATTGATAACAAGAGGCAATGTGTATACTTTTTTTTTTAACAATCTGTTAAGAAAGTTAGAAACTTTAACAGTTGGGAGTTCCATATGATAACATAGAGTTGTTTTTTTCTTAATATACTAATGTACTATTTCTTGTAAATATTTTACATTTTTTCTGAAATGTGTACGTTATAACTCTGAGAATTGGCTCCATAATCAACAGGTCATCATTGTGTAAGTAGGTTTGAAGGGTGTAATTCTAAAAAGGTACTGAAAATAGTATGTATTTGAATAATGCCATAAGAATGTTAGAAATTTTCTTACTAGATAGCACACTGGGATAAAATACTTAATTAGAATATTTGGATTTTATTCCCCTCCACCAAGTATTCGCCTTTTTTTTCTCGGGTGAATTATTTGTGTATTTATTATAATACTTGTATTGCAATGTGTATTAGAACATTTGTGCATAGAGAACATGAGCACATGGGTGGATCTGACATCATTAGATTTCTTTTAATGTAAACCTAATAAAGTATATTAGAAATAGAAATGTGTTTAATTTTTGTGTGATTTATTATATAAAAAATAAAAATCATTTAAATTTATAAAAAAAAATAAAAAAACAATTAAAAATTACAGAGACCGAACTTTATACAAAATACATGGACTAATAAAAAAAATGTCAACAATGCAGAAACATGAATATCACAAATATACCTCAATATCATTGTTTTTTGTTTTTTTTTGGCATATCCAATTGCTGCTTTCACATTTGAAAATGACACACTGGTGCAGTAGTAGTAAAAAAAAAACTACCATGACTTGCAGAGAAGAGTTAATCCAGGTCTCTTTCTGAAATACTGATGTCTATTTGCCAAGTTAGCTGTAGTCTTTATTTACAATTGTGACTTGATTTACAAGTGACAAAACAAATGTTTCTAACTTGGATGTTTTTTGGATGTTAATTACTCAAGTGGTCAGCACTGCTGACTTCAACACCTTGTAAGACTTCTGGAACCTCTGTCTTCATATTGCTGACACTGGCCATAGTTAACTGGAAAAAAAAATGGAAAAAATCTGTTAAGCTTTTTATAATTAATTAAAGAAAGCTCAGTGTTATTGTTTCAAAGCTGAACAAATATATCTAATTAACATAAGTCTATTGTGTAATCTATTTAATTAACGCAAGTCTATTGTGTAATCATTAAAAAGAATGCATAACCAATCAGCTTAAGGGCCATGAAATTATTTATTTTTAGAAACAGACAAATCAATAAAAAAAAAGTAAATTTGATACACAAAAAAAAGACATCAAATTATCAAGTGACATAGCAAAAAAAAAAAAAATAGCAAATCAAAATTCTAAAATGTAATTATTTAAAAAGAAAAAAACAACAGACATATCAAAGTAAAAATTGACCGACTATGATTTAAAAGTAGAGTTTGTACAACCACCTGCTGAATTGTTCCCTGTGCTGACTCTGGCAGTGTTAAGCCTGTCATCTGTTGATACATTGATGCTGGAATGGTGACAATACCTTAAAAAAAAAAACGGGATATATTTTTTAAAAAATCATTCAAGGGCAAAATTTTGAATCGACTCCCTACCTAAGGCCAAATTACCTTGTAAACTACCTAATGGTCCATCTCCTGAGAGTATGAGCTGGCCATTTTGATTGAATGTGGCAGTGGTAAATGCCTGCATAGTCTGACCATCTGACATTTCTACGCTGACAGGATTAACCTGGCCCGAAGCTGCCACTTCCTGTTGACTAGCAGCAACTTCTGCTAATGTCTGGACAGCTTGACTGGCCTCCTATGGATTAAAATGAAAATGTTAAAAACATGCCTAGATTAAAAAAAAAACTAAATACTGCAATATTATAAATACATTTGCATATATTTAGTATCTAGTACTGTGAAATATATTATCTATCAACTAAGTATTTCCATTCTAAATGTAAACCTCTGTGACTTACTGTCATGTTAATGTGATGACCAGCGCTGACAGCATGAACCACTGTGGCCTGGGTCCCATCTGGTAATGTAAACACAGAGTTACCAGATGGGCCAGTATCCAGCTGAATTATGGAAACAGTTCCGTCTGGGTTGTTAATGGTCTGCAGCATGGTGCCAGCAAACTGAGCGCTTGCTTGAGGGGTTGAAGTGGAAGATTCATCACTGAAAACATGAAGCAGATCTTCTCGTCCATGATGTTTATAACAATCTTTCACAATCGTTCTTAGAGCCTCAGTCCAAGATACCTGGAAGTTTGTATGAAAATGAATTTTTTTTTTTAAATGTAATTCAACAGTTCAGAAATGTTATTTTTTCTAAAGAAACAAAAAATATTCGAGATTTTTTCAAGAAAGTATAAATATTATTTATTCATCCTACTTTTTCCAAATGCCTGGAAGAGTAAGGAGGTTGGTTAGGCATATGGCTAGCAACCTAACCCTGTAAATAATCCAACTGCTAGAGAAACCATAGCAATAAACTTAAATAAATCTACGGGGGCTCTATGACCCATAGTTGATCTAATTGCAACATTAAGAATCATTGCTGAACAATCCCTGAAGAGGCAGTCCACCTAAATTTTATAGACGTCTATCTAGCCTTTGACAGCATCAAATGAGACATCAATGGCAACGTTACATCACTATGGTGTTCTAAAGATATACATCCAGCAACTCTGTGAAGGTGCCACCTGCCAAGTTATACACAAAGGCAAGTTAACAGTCAAATTAGAAATCAAAATTGGAGTACGGCAGGGATGCTTACTTTCTCCCATGATCTTAATCATAGACTGGATTATGAGGCAAACGATACAAGGCACAAAGACTGGGAAACAATGGTCTTTGGCCAAGAACTTATAAGAACTAGACTTAGCAGATGACATGTCTACTGGCCCAGAAGCAACAGCATATGAAGCTAAAAACAAATAAACCTGCACAAGAAGCTGACAAAACTGGGCAACATGTCAACACAGATAAGACAGAAGTCATGTATCTATTCAGCAATTGTCAGACACTGAACACCGCTGGCAAGAAGCATCTTAGGGAAGTATACCATTTTACCTACCTCGGTAGTATTATCTTTGCAAGAGGTAGATCAGATGAAGACCTCAAGGCCAGAATAGGTAAGGCTAGACATGGTTTGTCTCCCTGAGGCCTAAGTAGAAAACAGCTTCCCTCTCAACTAAGTACAAGCTGTGAATATCCAATAGCTATGTCAAAATCTGTCTTGTTGTAGGTGCAAAAACATGGAGAGTCACCAACAAATTGAGTAAAAAGCTCTAGACATTTGTAAATGGTTGCCTCAGGAGCCTTCTGAAGATAAGACAATCAGCCAAAGTTGAGAACGAAGATCGCTGGCAAATGCCAAACCAAGCCCCCATAGAAATACAAATATCAAGAAGAAAAGGGAGATGGATTGGCCATTCATTCAGGAAGCCACCAGAAGATATTACCAAAATGGCCTTGCAGTGGAACCCCCAAGGTGAGAGAAAGATGTCACTCAAAGATCATGTTGAGAAGGTCTTGTAAACAGGAAATAAAACAATGCAACCTGACATGAAGTGAACTGGAAAAAGCCTCCCAAAACCAGCTGCGCTGGTGAGCTGTAGCAGAGACCCTTTGCTATGCAAGAAGTTCAAGGAATCAAGCAAGTTAAAATAATTTAAAATATTTTAAAAAAAAAAAAACATGATCACATTGAAATAGTTACAATCAGTGATCCATACAACAAAAACAATGTTATGAATAAATTCTTGATTGTAAATGCAGATAAATAACAAGGTTTGATATTCAACTAAATTTCCACTTAGAATATTTCTACAACAAGGGGTGGCTTAGTAACAATTAGAAACAGAGGTGTTCAAGTCCCAGTGATGCCAGCTGCAGAAGTAGTGGTTATTAGCTCAGTATATTCAGTATACTAAATAGAAATGTTTAGAAACAAGAATTATTCAACCATGTTTGTAAAGGCTGACATTATGTTTTTTTTTTAATATTATTAGCTATACACCTGTTTAAAATGATGTGAATAGTATAACTGAAATATTCTTACTCTTTTATCTGTACGAGCGTCACTTCTAACATTGGCCCAAGGGAGATCAGCAGGCCACCATGGAGGTCGACATTCAGGTTTCCCCCAACCTGGCTTACTTCTACATGTGGAATATTTCAGCATCTCTGGAATAAAGTTTCTCAGCTGAGCCTGTCCAAGATTAAATTTCATAACATGAGTTGAGATTGGTTACTAAATTAAAGATGACAAATAACTTTTAAAAAATTTGAAAGAAAACAGTCCAGAGGTGTCACCTGTGTCATTTTATCAATGGGTGTGGGAATACCATCTATCACAAGAGGAGGTAATTCATGCAGGTGTGTAGTGTCACCTTGATGTTGAGCAGCCTGCTCTTGCAAGGCATTTTCTAATTCTGAAATGACAGTATTTCTGCAATTTCTAATCTGAAATGAATTGAAAAAAAAAAAAAACCATAATCAACAGGTCATCATTGTGTAAGAAGGTTTGAAGGGTGTAATTCTAAAATGGTACAGATAATAATTAATTTGCATTTGATTAATGCCATAAAAATGTTAAAAAAATTTTCTTAATAGATAGCACACTGGGATATCAGATAAATTAATTTATAAAACTTTTATTAAGATATCAAAAGAAAATACAAAACCAGCTGCTAAATAAAAGCCATACCACGTTTTCTAACGGCTGAGAGCCGAAAACTTTATACAGTGAACTTGTTGTCCCTGGCGTCCGGCCTGGAGTACAACATAACACAACTGCTTGCTGACCAACTCGTGTAGTATATTCTTCTATTGTGTTCTTCAACTTTCTGCGAAAAAAAAAAAAATTAACAGTATGATGGGGTATTCTGCACAAAGTACATTTATAGATTTGTGTTAACTATCTTCTTAAAAAAAATTGCACAAGAGATAGATTTAATCAACAATTACTAAAATTTTAAAACACATTGTTTTGCATATTTCAATAATAAATGCTAGGAAAACTACAGCACTTTAGAGCCAGACTTAATTGAACGATTGCATCTTAATTTTCTTTCTTTTGAAGTATTCAATTGTATGGGTTCATCTAACTGATAGCTGGCGGGTTTTTTTTATATATTTTTTTAGAGTTTCATTTGATGTGAAATTACCTAAGCAATCTTGTTTGTTGTCGTTTTCTTCTTGATGGATTAGTTTCAAACTGATGTGGATGACCTTTCTTTTTACCTGTTGCTATGGCAGCAGCAGCAGCTATTCCGACTGGACCTATGGTAAAATGTAAATAATTTTAATTATTTAAAGTCAAATAATGCTGATTTTTTTTAAGAACACACAAGTTTAAAAAGAAATGCAATAAAATACTGCAGGGTACCTGCTGCAGCTAACTGTGCTGTGACTTCATCTGCCATGGAGCTGTGCATCAAATCTGTAGCATCAAAAGCACTCTCTGGAGAGGAAGGATTGTCACTCATATCGTCTTCCATCATACTGTGATTTATATGAGTGATAGTTCCTGCCATGGAACCATGGACCCCGTTACCAAGCCCTGAGTTCATCATTCTGGACAGCTAATGAGACAAAGACATTAAAATTATATCATTTATATTTTTTAAATTCCATTTCAACTAATAACTTTTATAACAAAAATCAATTTATTTTCTTAGAATAAAAAACATAATAAAAAAATGTTTCTAATTTATTTATTATTTTTAAAAGTAACTTATGACCATAATAAGACAATATTACAATAGCCCTGCATTAGGAGATTCTATTTTCACCAAGTAAAAAGCTAAACTCTATGTTCTGCATATGATACTCTACCAAGGGACCCTGCGCACTGTTCCCCCTCAAAATGTGGCATCTGAATATTACATTCATGGTGTTAGCAACGTTATCAAATAAACAAAAATAAAAATCTAAATATTATTTTATCATTTATAATGGGTGTTAATTTTAAATCTGTAGCTAATCAATGTGTTGAATTTAACAGCTATGTTAAATCCTCTCATATTGGACTTACATCAACCTTTTATAACATTTATGTAATTGGCCTAGAAATCTATCACAGATGTGAATTAGTGGTTTTCCTATCAATCACTGACAACAAACAATAGTAAAAAGAAGTTCCTTGTTTCAGACACTAGATATGAGGCCAGCCACTCAGTTAAATCAGTTTGCTTGTTGTTTTTCAGGACTTCTCATTCTTCACAATATCTTTCTCCCAGTGGACATGAATCAACCCAAGGGTCTTAATAGTCTATTTATCTATGGCAGTGATTCCCTACCAGAGCATCAGTTTTTTAGTCAAAGTACTCAAAGCTACAATTTAAAAGTGAAATTTTATCCCTCACTCTTAAAAAGCTTTCTTTAGGAATTGGCTGATCTTGTAAACAAATTCTATCAAATTTTAAGTCATAATGATTTTATAAGTAAACCTGCAGATAAATTCACAACTCTCCTGTTTGGAGAACATTGCTTTAAATCTAAAAAAAAATGTTTTTCACTTAACTTATAGATATGGGGCCATAGGCATGGGACTAGTCACTTTTATTCTTTGATTTTCACAATTCCTAGTCATAGTGTGACAAACTTCACCCCCCCCCTTAAACACAACACATAACAAAGGCCCATTTGCCTCGAATTAACTAGTTTATCAGGACTAATGAAATACAAATAATTTGCTATCCAATAGCCTGAGTTGGTTTTACATTTTTTTTAAGGAAATTATATTTTGACAACATCTTTTGAAAATGGAATAAATGAGCTCTGATTTTTAGAGATACATCCTGCAAGTAGTAATAAGCAAGACTGTATGTGTACTAGCTAGGGCGGTAGAATTTCTATTAGGACTTGACTAATTGTCTACATAGACATAGCCACAGAGTTGTAGTTTTCAAGTTGAAGGACGAAGGAACGTTACATGGTAAGGCTCTTGGCCGCCATATTGTATGGCACATCTACATTTAAAGAATAATTGTCTTTAGCCAATATGTTCAATTATAATCATATGAATGGTATCAATGATTGTTTTTATTTAGAACTTTTCGCGCATCTCGTAACGATTGTCAACAACAGAACGAAACTATGCTCACTGCGCAGGCACAGACTTTCGACGATGTGCAATCTGCGACTGCGCTTCGAGCTTGCGCGAAAAGCTTTAACAAAATAAATGTACCTGCTTCTCAACCTCACGCATCCAGATAACCTTTTAAGAATATCTGAAGGTCTTTATTAACAATATTATGTTAATAAAGGTTCGTTGTTTCAATGTTAAAAATTAAGGTACATTGACCAAGCATTATTTATAAGTGACGCCGGTTTGCTATTACAAATTATCGAAGCGAGTGGCCATTCAGGTCAACTTGTAAAGATTTTCTGCGACTGCGCAGTAGAATCATTTTCCACTAGCATTTTTTTGTAACTAAATGCGTTTTCCACGTAATTTATAATCATATACTCGTAACTATCAGTTTGAAATTGTATAGCCTTAATTTGTAAATATAGAAAATAATGACTAATGAACACCGACTTACTTATAAAGAGTAATATCTCTTTCTTCTATTCAAAAATAATGTATCCTTACGCACTTTAAACTTCCTTAGCTTAGTCCGTCAAATAAAAATAGTTCATTGTATTTCATCATTTAAAAAAGTTTAATTATGGTTTTATTTCTGTGATTATTATTAAAAGAATTTAAAATTTATGTTGGTTCGTATACAAAATTAAGGATAAAATTATTTATTGCTACTTTTCAAAATTAAGCTTGTAATTTAAAAAAATGCAACAAGTGCGCTTCGCTTAAAGCATGACGTCATAAATCAACTACAAAATTTTTCAAGAATTAAAGAATCAAGTATGGTTGCTCAAAATATTATGTAGCACACAAATGAGAATTTTTTATTTATTTAAAAAAATCAGTTCTCATGGGATTAAAAAGTTTATATTTAAAATTTAACATTGTTTGTTTTACATATGACAAGTCAAAGCTACTGTACTGTAATAGTTTTTTTTTTGGGGGGGGGGGGCAATGAATGGTTTTGCATTTGAGGCCAGTGGGATCAAATGTTTAGGGTGCCCGAAATTCTTAGGTGCTAATTGTTAACTTTAATTATGTTGTATAATATTATCTATAGATATAAACACATATTCAAAAAAGGCAAGATATCTCATATTTTAGTTTTCTTTCCTTTAAAAAATGTGTAGTAGTTCAGGAATTAATAGACTTCTTCAGAAAAAATATTGTAGTTACAGAATTGATCAGAAAGTAAATCAGTCTCATTACAGGATAGTTAGGTTGACTGTGTTTTTTGGCCTATACATGAAGCCATTCTTAATAAACATGGGGACAAGCCCCTGTTTACAATGTGTGATATAAAGTAATGATAAACTCAAATCCCTCATTTTTTTTTTCTAATTTGTGCAGATTACCATAAAACATTTCTACTAATAAATAATAATCATTTACTCACCTTGACATCAGACCTTAAACAGGTACATATAAAACTAAGAGTGGCTGTAACATATATATAGTATTATATATGTATATAAATGTAAATTTTCCTAGGGGCAGATGTAGAGTAGAATTCATCTGTTTCTGTAACCATGGGATTGTGTGGTCAGCACAATGCCCAACCGCCTATATTTCCTAACTTAAGTCCGGTACCCATTTGAAGCTGAGTCGATTTGAGGGACATTAACCAACTTCTTCATCAGAGGATCGAACCTGCAACTCTCAGGTCGGCAGTTGAGCACTCTTCACCAATTTGCTACCTATCCATCTAATATGTATATATATTGATGATTTGAATTATAATATTTAAATGGTTGTCTTTTTTTTTTTTAAATATTATTCTACCTTATCATGTATTTCAATAAAAATGAACTTTTTAGATTGGTGGTAATTTTTTAATTTCAGTTATTAAGTTTCACTTATCTTAAGAAACATGAGCACTGGGAGATTGCCACCACCAGAACCCACAGTGGAACTCTCTTCAAATAGTCCTGTGACTAGCTTGGCTTTTGAGGAAGCTTTATATGGTGGAGAATTGCAAATATTTTCTGGACACCAGGATGGAAAGGTTAATATAATTAGCAGCGATTATAAAAAGTTCATTCCTCTATCACTCTGTATTCAGTTAGAAATTCATTATATGAACATTCTTTATTTTGTAAGAACGAACGTAAATGTTGCAGCATTTTCAAAAAGTTATTTGATTCCATTGTATAACTTCTATATCTAGATAGAAGTGAAATGTGCAAGTAGCAGCATTTAGTGACTTATTCTATTTTCAGTTAGAACTATCTTATACTCAATTTATCAGTACCAACAATAATTTTTTAATGTTTAAGACTACAAAATGGAACTTGGTAACTAGAAGACCTGAATCTTCCAATGCGACCCATACAGAGTCTGTCATATGGCTGAAATGTGTTGCAGGGAAACTTCTTAGTCAAGGCAGAGATGGTGTCATAAGATTCTGGAGTACAACTGGTGAACCGTGGAAAAACATAGGTACATTTCTATTTATCATCTTCTTTAGAATTAATTTTGCAGTAAATGTAAAAAAGATTTCAGTAGAAAAAATAATAATTTTTTTATTAACGAAATAGGTGAAATTCCCTGTGCATCAATGATTTTCTGCAATAGCTCAGTGTGCTGTATCAACAACCAACATCTGCTAACTGTCCCAAGTGACAATGTAGCACAGGTGACTGTTCACCGTCTGGAGCCACTTTTAACAGAATCTAGTCAAATTCTCCCTCTGTTTTCACCTATTCACCTGCAGCCTAAGGACAAACAAATGTATGGGATGTGTATGCGGATCAAAATGGAATCTGACAATAGCCAAACGCCTTATGTCTTTGTGGCATATGAAAGCGGCATTCTGTGCATGTGGGACATTCTTAAAGGAATTATTCTCACAGAAGTCCAGGCACATGACGAGAGTATAATGTGTATGGACTGCTGGATAAGCAGAGACACAAATGCCTTCAAATGTGTTACGGGTTCAGTAAATGAACAATTGAAAATGTGGCAAGTTGAAGATTCAAAGCTGATTCATAAAAAAACTGTGGAAATAATTAATCCTGGAACAAGTGACGTATCAGTGAGAGGGGATGGAAAAATCGTTGCAGTTGGGGGATGGGATGGAATGTGCCGAATTTTTAGCCTCAAAACTTTAAAAGCGTTAGCTGTGTTAAAATTCCATAAAAGCAACGTGCAATGTGTATCATTTGCATCGAATAATATACTTGCTACGGGTTCTAAGGATTGTTACATTGCTCTATGGAATATTTATAATCCATAGTTATGACTGTTTTGAATCCATAAATTCAGGTACATATATACATTTTTAATATTGTATAAATAAAAAGTGTAGTTTTTTCATTGTAATGGATATGAAGAAACCATATGACAGATAAACTTATAGCCTTTTGTTTTTATTATACAAAAATGTAAGCATGAATTGTTAATAACGTAAATTTTACAAAACAATACAAAAATACAGGTTTGAAAGTGTCTCATTTTTTCTTTTTTAATCCTTGGTTAGCCCTAAGAATTTCTCCAGGGCTGGGATATGGTCTCTGCTGGAACAGAGGACCTGAGGCTGTGCTGTCAACTCCTGTCTTTGCCTTGCCTCTCTGGTCTAAACCGTCACTCCAAAGACCCCTATATTGCACATAAATAAAGTTTAATTTAACCTACAGTGCTAATCAGAATATAAATGAGGAAATGTATCTTAAATTTAAGTTCAATATATGTATGCTGTTAAATTAAAAAATCATGGGTAATAGGTTGTTGAAACTGAATTTTTTAATTCATTACCGCCTCATGTTTTAATTAGTACATGTAATAGGATTCTAAAAAAATAATTTTTGGATTAAGTTTTATTTGAATAATCTCACAGTAGATAACAGTTAAATTAACAAATGAACTACTGGACTAACTACTGTAAACTTATTATACTTTAATGCCTTGCAGATATCACTGTTAATGTTGAATAACATAAAAAAATTACTTTTGATCTGCTAGGTTTATGAATTTTTTTTAAAAAGTTATTTGATACTATGTTTTTATAAGAAAAATGTCTTTGAAAAATGTCCAAAAATTGTATGCATGTGATATGTAATTAATTTCTAAATAACCCTATAGGATATATCTATAAAAGACATGCAAAGCTTTGTTTGAAATATACTGAGCCATTTGTAACCTTCATCAAGTAAAGTTAATTTACACAACAATGTTCTTATTAACAGACTTTTTAATCACCCATACAGTAGGTGAAGTCCAATAAAAAAAAAAAGATAAAATGTATAAATTATTATTATACTATCTCACCTGGGTATATCAGAATAAGCAGCTGGATCCATGGGATCAAGATCATCCTTTTTTCCAGGGCCTGCAATATATATTTACTTTTAATATAAACTGCCAATTATCACTACCTCTTGAAAATCAAATTAACAATTTTAACGTTATATTATGGCAATCTTTAAAAAACTTACTGGCCTGATCTGCTCATTTTATTTTAAAAAGTTTTTTAAAAAGAATGTGAACATAACAGATGGTTAAAACCCTTCACATAAATAATGTACATCTTAGCTTATAACCACAATGTTGAACACAAACAGACAAATCATGTACTAAAGCACATATAGATTTAATCCACACACACTCTATTTTATTATTTGTCCATAATCTTTGAAAATATTTCTTAAATTGTGATTTTAAGTATTTACCTTGTCTTCCTCTTTTTTGCAGCTTTCTTTTTTTCTCAATGAATTCTTCTTCATCAGATAATGAAGTATCACTTCCACTCTAAAGTTTAAATTAAAATCTATTATTATTACTGGTAATTATGTATCATGAAATTTTAATTATGACGAATATTTTATGAGTTGTTTTTTTCTAATTGATCAATGAAGAAATTACAGTGACATAACTAGGAGGGACAGTCAACCTCAGGTGGCACTTACTTTGCCACCAGCAAGTGGCGGCATTTTTAACTTATTTATATTTTGGCATGGGAATGGGGCTGCATTTAAGAGTCTGCACCAGGCACCGCTAATTCTAGTTATGCACTGTACAAATAGCTAATTGTTTACATCAGTGTTGAAAGCGGCGCGAGTTGCCAAGTCAACTGTGTCTTCCAAACCATTATCCAAATCACCAATTTTACCAACAAGACCTGGGGAAAATTTTAAGAAGTATCTCAGTATGATTAACAATCACGGATTAAAATTCATGGAAATATTCATTAAAAATAGCTGGAAAATCATGTCAAACATTAAATTTGTTTTATATAAATTCTTAGAATAAATATCATATACATAGGTATGAGATGTTTAGTTGTAAAAGTGATCTCCCCATCAATTAGTTAAGCATCTCAAAGGCAATATATCAATCAATTTACTGCTTTCTGCTTTTCTTTTAATTCAGTTGCTCTATTTTATTTGATAACAGTATATGTCTATATGAAGTACCAAGTATTTTGAATTAAAATACATTTTAATAAACCAATTAAGATTATAAATGACTACTGTGAAGAACTAGAGATAAATAACCATTAAGTGGACGACATGGTTAACTGTCCTACAAATGGCACATTTAAGCCATGCTAGCCAAACCCTGTCAAATAAAAAAATGGGTTTTAATGGTTTTGCTATTATGCCGGAGTAAATGGAGAGCTGAAAAAAAGTTTAAATTGGTCTGGTGATTTTGGTTCTACGAAACAGGATGGAGAGGTACAAAACGATTCTGATGCAAAACCTAACTAATTTTACATCACAGTGTGTTCAGCTAGTATGGCTTAAAATGCTTCAATTTACAGTTGTCTACAATGTACAGAGCACTGTAGCAAAAGGTTTTAGAATAGCTATTCCACTAGCTAAATAGCCCTGACAAAATACATCACTCACCTAAAGTCTCAGCTGATCTGGTAATTAATGCTTTTGGGTGACCTGGGGACAACCATGTCACTTCATCTGTGTTGATATTCCAGTAATAGTAACGTCCCCTGGACATTGAAAAAACAATTGTTAAGATAAATTTTAAATGAGAAATTTAACCAAATAATGAGATCTTAGAGTAAAGAAGAAATAAATTACGTGTCAAAGTCTCCAACTTCAACCCAGCCTTCGGGTAATGGATATTTCCGCAACATCCTCTCTCTGCGTTTAAGTGCATCTATGTCTGGATCCCACTCTCGCATTCCATATCGATTTTTACAATATGGAACACATTCATGATAAGGATTACTCCTAGAAAAATAAAGAAGGAGGCTGTCAGCTTCTTAACTAATAAATTATGATGAAAAAACATATTCAATGAATGTAGGCATACAAACTGACTATTCTGAAATAACTGAAAGGTGTAAAGTTAAAGATAACTACTTAAATATAAACACTATTTCTTGAACAAAATTTTTTTTTTGTTTTTTTATCTAGTTGCAGATGGTTTAAAATTATTCCAAACAAATAATACATTTCTTAACAGTCATCACAAAAGATTTTTTTATGAATAATATAAAATGATACTATATATTTCGTTTATTTATTTTTTTTACCAAACATTTTTCTGTTAGTTGTTTTGTTATTAATAATTATAAAAGCTGTTGTTTTCTTTCTAGCATTTGTTAAGGAATTTCTCCCCTCCCCCAAATTTTACACTGTTTACGATTCCATTTTGCTCAATGTGCAACACAATATAGTAAAAATTGGTGGGTTCTGAGATAAAATTATTACAAAATAGAAAAAAAACATTTTTAACCATGAATATCAAACTCCAGTGTAGGAAATTTGACAATGTTTATGTAACAACTGAATTTCTGTACTAAAAAAGGGTATATTTATATATATAATTTTTTTCTGATTTCATCCCTCACTTATCTATAGAGCACCAGAATAAACAGACCATTCTGAGTTCCTCTACAGAAATATTACAATTGACATTGTACCATATCAAATGTGTTTAACTGAAATACAGCTGAAGAATTTCATGCAATCAAAACAAGAAAATCAGCAGTGACATCAAAAAATACCCAGGCCTCGCAATATACAAAACTTTCATTTAATCATAGTACAAGTTATGTCATATTTGTTCATGCTCTATTATTTTGTTTTTGTTTTTTATATTCTAATAGTTAGTTGATACTGATACTCATAGATATATTAATTTTGACTTCCGTTGACATATTAGAAAGTTTATTTCACTTAAAAAAATTTGAGAACATATGTATAAGGAAATATTTCTCTGCCTTTAATATATTGAAATAAACTATTCAATATGAAAAGTAAAATTAGTAAATGTTTTACCGGTTAGGACAAGCAGTTGTTTCAAAGAAAAGTGGTCCATCTCCAACTATGTCGATTACTCCCTGAGACAGTTGAGGTGCTATTTTAGCCACTATCGGATGTTGAACGGGTGCGGAAGAGTCTGGTTTGGATGGATCATCATAGTCTTCTGCAAATACTTCTTCAACCTCTTCTGCACACACATTAAAGTGACGAAAAAAAACAGAATAATTATAACTAATTGTAAGATTTTTTTTTTAAAGGACATTTTTTTTTACAAAATTCCATGATAGATTTTTCAAATAAAAATTTGATTAATCATATGTTTTTAAGTAAGCAAAACAAATATTTAACCAGTATACATTAAAGTGATATTTGTTGGTAAAATAAATGTATTGATACAAATTATTATTTAGATCAGGTACTTTTGTAATCAAAGAGACATTATTTTTAAATCATTATGAAGTCTGCTTTGAATCGTAAATTGTATACATTGTAAAGTCTTTTACATACAGGGGATGGGTTCCTAAATTTTTCAAGCTTCAAAAAAATCGCACAAAACAGGTGAGACATTTTCTTAAATGGATTCTCTGAAATTTCATATAAAAAATTTCAGTCTTAGTTGTATGTTGCCATATTACCTTACATTAAAAGTCATATGACACTAAAAAATGTAATAAGACTTTGCTTTTAAGATAATATTTAGTGCCAGTGAATCAGGAAAGATAGCTCATGAAATATTATTCTTAAGAAGTAAGCTCTCTCCCCTAAATGAATTGTTCTGTAAATAATAAGTTTTTATTATTATACATTTTTTAATTGTTTAAATTTTTATAAATTGTAATCAATTTTTAATCAAGAATTTTAAAAAATATCAATATTAGTAAAAAGTTGTAAAATTCAAATACTATTTCTTGCTACAAAGACTTAATAGATCACCACCAATCTTATCATTTTAGTAAGGTGCTATTATGCAGCAAAAAGTTAAAGTGTTGCTTAAAATAAATACATTGCCAAATTACATTGTTAATAGTTTGTGAAGCACAGGAGATACAATGATCTATTGGGGGAAAGTCATTGGTGTCACCTAAGAAATCAAAGGCTTTAGAAAAAAAAACAATACTGCAGTTCGATACCATAGTTAATGAGACGTTACATAACAACCTGGTATTTCATCTCAAGCACACTTGCAGCCTGAGATTTCTAGTGGATGCGGTAGGTACATAAACCCTGCCTCTGTCAGGAAAACCTATGCCTTGCCATTCGGCTAATTAGATGTTACACACACTCTACTGATCTGGCTATAATTGGTGTGAGTTAAAACCCACTCATTGCCACGATGGCAGAGTTGTAGCAGGCAAACACATACAGTAAAACCATAGGCTAAGGCAGATGCACCACCATTTTGGCTGGTGTGACAGGCAAAAACATTTTTTTTTAAAGTATTGTTTTAATTTCTGTCTTAACGTTATCTTTCACAAATAAGCTTTCATTTTTTTAAACTATATAACTTTGTATGTAAAAAAAGACAGTATAAAAAAAACAGTATGTGAAAAACAGTATAAAGCATGCAACAATTCTTAACTAAAGTTTAAAACAATAAAAATATAATCAATGACAGCCCAATGTGCCCCTGAGAGCACATACAGCTCTAGAGTTTAAAGGGGCTCCAAATAAATACGTTTTTTCTATTATTTCATTACTTATATTCACTTAATCTTGTTAACATGACTATGGTGCAGATCTTTAATGCATTTATTACTATATAAAAAAATGAAATGTAGCTTTCATCAATTCTGTGTATGAACACCCCTAATAAAAATGGTCTATTAGTTAATCAATAGGTCTATGTTGCACAAACAGGCCTTTGACTTTGTTGACTTTTTAGCATCCCTAGTTATTGTAAAGAGGACTTAGCCAATAAATGACACCAAAATAACAAATAACCTACGGATAACAAAGCATATTAAATTGTGAAATGATTTATATTTAAAATAAATTATGAATTGAAAGATTTATTAAATTTAAATGTAACATTTTTTTAAACCATTGGCATTGTGAGAGGAGATAAGTGTCAAAATTTTTAAATGTGAAATAAAAATTAATTTTAAGTTTTTTTTTAAATATTATGTATTGATAGTTTGTGAGATACAAACAGGCCCATACAAATTTAACTTAAAAATTCAGGATAGAATAATCTATTTAATGACTATTTTTATATTGATAAATTATTCATTTTTGCTATTACACGGACACCGTTATAACTGAATTATGCTACAAGGTAATATACTTTACACAACTATATCAATATGAGTATACTCTGAATGACACACTGTGGCTATTAACAGTAAGTTCTTACTAGTAGTGTTAGTAGTAGTAAGTAGACTATTCCCCAGAATCCAGATTAGTATAGATCAGATAGTGATTGAGACTGAATGAAATTAGTTTAAACAAACCTGACTTGGCAGAGCCTTTACTATTAACGTCATTTTTTCCTTTTACAATTCCGCGTTTCGCTAATCGTGCTAGAAGAGCAGCAGGTAAAGGCATTATTTACTTTGATCTCCACAATCAAATAGTAATATTACAGTGTCATCGATGATAAAAGAGAAAACGAAAGTAGAAAGTGAATGAGTAGGATATCCGGTTACGGATTGGCTTAAAAAATATACATACGTTTTTTTTTTTTAGGAAAACAATAAGAGAATGGTCCCGGACAGTCCCTGTGAGTAGTCTCAGAGAACGAAATTATTCACTTGATATATGTACATATCGTGGAGCCCTCACGTGTTATTCGCCTTGGTCCCCCTCGAAATAGTTTAAAAGATCGGTCTTTTTCATTTGTGTTCGGTTATATCTTATATGCATTAAATTCTGTGAATTTCTGTGGTGCGTTTTCCCCATTGGGTCAGTTGTTGTATGATCGATTTTATATATTTTCTTTACTTAATCTTGTAAAAATGTATATGGTGCGTATCTTGATAAAATATTTGCAATGTAAAAAAAAAGAGGAGAAAGAACTCATGCTTGCCAAAATATCTTGCCTGTCGGCTTCAGTATATGCCATAAGGGGGGGGGTCGTATTCACTAATTACTTAACGCCTTTTGAGAGGGGGTGGATATGGGTGGCCGAAGTTTGACAAGCAAGATAATGAATGGTCCGCCCCGGGCTACAGTACCACAACTTATATGTTTTAATTGTTTTATATAATTTGTGAAGGTTCATGAAACACATTTTTAGAGCATTTTCGAAAAAAATTGCTCTATTGTCCCCGTTTTGTCTGTCTGTCTGTCCGTCATCACCCTAGATCTCAACAACCATAAGTCCTAGACTCATGATGTATATATCATTTTGTAGGTCTTGGCCTGCCAAGAAATGTCTTTTTTCCATTTCGCGATCTGACCTCTCAGGGCCGTAAAAGGGGCCTTAGTACCGTTTTTTACTATATAAGCTATATTAATAAAGGAGCGCTATATCTCAGCAACTATAAGTCTTAGACCCATGATGTATATATCATTTTGTAGGTCTTGGCCTGCCATGTGTACATCAAAAGTTCATTTCGCGATAGGACCTCTGAGGGCCGGGCTTCAGGGCTCATAAGGGGCTTATATATTATATATACACCTTGTACGTTCAATAGCCCGTTCATTTGGTGCGAAATACTACAGCACGTAGTTTCACCAAGATTTATTAAGAAACTCATCAAATGAAATAGTAAGCTTGTGTTCTGAGTTTAATTGAAAGTATCAGAGCTATGCAACAATTGACGGAGTTTTCGGACGATTAAATGACTATAATTTCGAATGTTTTCAATTATGAGTCCTATTTCAGTAACCACAAACCACTTGTAGTTAGATTTAAGAGAAAATAATTTTTTTTTCAAATATAAAGAAACGTCTTTATAATTTTTTTTACAGATATATGCATTACACAATTGAATTTATAAACATTTCCAAAATTTACAAATATTTACTGAAAGATAGCATACGTACTGATACATAACATGAAAATGCGCTAAAACGTCCTGTGTCCAGAATGGAACAGGCTTAATTGCTTGTTTATTTCAATCTCAAATCTATTGTTAATCTATTTTAATATCTAAGGCTGAAACCTGAGTAAAATATTAATATTGAAACATTTCTCTGCACTCTCAGCTCTATAGCACATAGCCACACCTGAAAAAAAATTTCTGCCTGCTTTAATATCATTTCAAATGTCACGTGTTAGCTGCATGCCACCAACTCAACTTGTGAAAGCCACATTTTGTATTTTCTGCCTTTTGACTGACCTCACATGACTCTCCCTAATCCTTAGCCATGGGCTACCTACACGAGAGCCCTGTCACCCCCTCCCCGCCCCCCTTTACAAAGTGGTGAGCATGAAAGCTGAATTCTGTTGCCAGTTAACAAACAAAATGGGCGGAAAATATTCTATTAAAGAAATAGATGAACAGTGTACATTTTCATATAACAACTCTGTTCCTAAATATTATAAGGGAGATTCTTTCCATTTTATTTCGTACTTTTTAAACTTTTGTGAAATTGTGAGTCTCTTTCGACTGATATAGGCGTCAGTCGCATCACCGTAAAGTTGATGTAAAAAGAAAAGCAAAGCATGTAAACTCAGAGCCGTTCTTAAGTGGTTTGGTGCCCTAGGCAGAGACTTTCAGAGATGTTAGAGGAGCCAAGGCAAAAGTAACTGGTACCAGTATAGAAACAATGGCGTACCAGTGTGTCAACAGTAAATAATGCCTGCACCTAGGCGGCAGATAGTGGGGAGCCAGTACAGAAACAGTAAGGTTCTAGTCCACACCTTAAACCAGATTTAAAAGAAATTTAATATTAAAGGGGCCCCTTTGACACATAGGTCTGTCTATCCTAATGACTGACTTTACTTTCATTTTCAAAGAAAAAATTCAAATGTGTTTATTTAAATTTATTACCGACACTACACAGTAAGCTGAATTTAAAATTATATCAACTATAAACACGGCGATTGGTTTCGTATCTTTTATTTTTCTTTTTTTTAAATTGACAAAAAGAAAAAAAAAACTCCAATCATCCATGGAACTGATTAAATTAACAAAAAAAAACAATTAAAAAAAACTTTTTTTTATTTCACATTTTTATTTAATCGCAAAAAAAAAAAAAAAACAACAACAAGATCTTGATGTTTACGATAAGACAGTACACATAAACTGACTTAGCTTTATGCTGATTCAATGGGGACAATGGAGTAGTCCATTATTGTCAAGTACAACAATGCCTGAGGTGCTATCAGGTTGAGTGCAGCTTCACCGTGCACACTGTGAATGCACGCTGGATTACCTGGAATGAAAACTTTGACTGTATATTATTATACTATTTTACTTTTAATCAGTTGCGTTCCAAGAATTTTTCATACAAAAGACGGTCATTTCTTTTGATGTACCCATACAATTATAATTAGCTGCGGACAGGAACAAGGTGTGAGTGTTGTCGGTCATAACTCTTAGTGAAAAATATAATACGGTTCTCTCGCTATATACAAAGCACAAACGAACAAAGATCTATCTATTATATAGCTATAAAATGGTCCTGAGTTTATTGAATATAGTTAACATAATCATTCATAATATAATGACTACTAGTTTAAATATATATATATATATATATATATATATATATATATATATATATATATATATATATATATATATATATAGGCTATATAAAAAACATCAGTTATATATAAATCGTAGACCTATATGTTGTTAATCCAATACTGTATACAAATATATAGACTTTTGTTCGTTTGTGCTTTGTATAGAGCATAAAAACATTAATACATTTTTCTATAAGAGTTAGACCGGCAACACTCACGCCTCGTCCCTAATATGTATTAAAACTTGTAGTCATTTTATTATGAATGATTATGCTAACTATATTCAATAAACACATACCATTATAAAGCATTTTCTATAAATATGACAATGACCGGCAACACTCACGCCTCGCCCCTGGCTGCGGACTAAACTTATTTTTGATTTTATCTAAATAGCAGCAACTGTTAAGTGGTAATTATGACAGACAGCCTCTAAACCCCAAGCAGGGCCATCGACAAAAGGTCATTAATGACCATCATGCCCCTGTTAATCTCTGTAAGCCTTACCCTGAGTGCATAATTTTTTTATTTTTTACTGCAGATTATTGAAGGCGACGAACATCAAAGGTTGATAGCGGATCTGACCTATCTAATGGTACAGATTTCTCTTGATAAATACTTTTATCTCTTGGTACACCACTGCCTCTAACAAATACTACAGAGGAATATATCTTTTTTTAACGTGACAAGTTTTCTGACATAATACAAATTTGGTACTGACCTTCTGTAGGTACTTGTAATTGACCACTGGCTGTTCCAGTTTGTACCTTTACTTCACTCAGTCGTGTAGCCCAGCTGGACTCGATGCACAGGTCAAACTCCGTGCCTGGGCGTGATGCACTTAGTATTGCTGTCCCCTAAACATTACAAAAAAATCGAAACGGTGTATGAAGTACTGCAGCCGGCTATTCGTCTGATTAACAAAATAACACAATAAGGTGAACAAACGTATCTCTGGATAATTTGTACTAAAGGAAGAGTACAGGAAATAAAGTTTCCCTCATAAACCTTTTTACAGACCACGGCTATTCTATAGGACTGTGTACAATGGCCTGCCGCTTTTACTTTCAACAACGAATACTAGGTACCAGGGGCGAGGCGTGAGTGTTGCCAGTCTAACTCTTAGAGAAAAATTGATTGATGTTATTATAGCTATATACAAAGCACAAACGAACAAAGATCTATATATTTGTATAATGTATTGGACTAATAATATATACGATTTATATATAACTGATGTTACATATATTTAAACTGGTAGTCATTTTATTATGAATAATTATGCTAACTATATTCAGTACACACAAGACCATTTTATAGCTATATAATGGTCCTGTATGCATTGAATACAGTTAGCAGAATCATTCATAATAAAATGATTACAAGTTTAAATATATATAAAATTTATTTATATAAATTGTATATGTTGTTAGTCCAATACTTTATACAAATATATTGATCTTTGTTCGTTTGTGCTTTGTATATAGCTATAATAACATCAGTCAATTTTTCTCTCAGAGTTAGACTGGTAACACTCACGCCTCGTACCTGCTGGGTACCCATTTAAAAGTTGGGTGGACTTAGGGACATTGATTGGACTCGAAACAAGTAAACGAGACTTTTCCGTCATCAGTCCAACGTTCTCCCACACTGCCATCTTGTAGAAAGTGGTTGTTACTAGCTAATCTCCCTGTTTACCAACCTTTTTATTTTACGTGTTATCACTCAACTTAGTTTATCTGAGTATTGAATATCCCCCCCCGCCCCCACTCCCCATAGGTAACATACACACGCTTTTAATATTTGAAAAAAAAATAGAATTGTGAAGGGTTAGTGTATTCTAAATGATAGGTTTAGTAAAGTTCCCATATCCCAAGCGGGCCATCGGGGCAGATGAAGTGTAGCATTCATCTGTTTCTATAACCTCGGCATGTAAAGGGATTGTGCTTTTAAATATAACAAGTAGAATTCAACATATAAGGTTACATTCATCGTAATGTGCCCCTAGCCAGGTTGATTGACTCAAATACTGACCCGTGGATAGTTCCAGTAGATTGAGCCATTGGTGCAATCTTTTAATATGGTCAGGTTAATGACATCATGTTTTACGTCAGTGGAACTACTGGAGAGATTAAAAAAACAACATTTAGATGCCTGTTAATGTTCCTTCTAAATGGCTGAATACTGAATGCTGCTAAAGATATTGCCCACAGATTATATTGCCTGTGCAACACTCGAAGGGAAATTTAAGTTTTTTGTACGCAACACAATGGTAAATGAACTGCTACACAAAATATTTGTCCACCCTGATGTAATTCCTATTGGCGAACTTAAATATGTTTAATTCGCGCAAACACAGGTACACTGAACTCTATTACAACGGGAGTGCTCATCGGGGTAAGATATCAGATGTATAAATCTGCCGAGATATATCTTAAAATATGCCTAAACCAGTCCGAAGCTCCGGTATTTCTCTAGACATACTCATCAAAATATTCTCACAAGTTCAGATTTCTGAAATTTTCATTTCGCTGCTTGTAGAGTTTTTTTTTTCTCTCCACAGGTGTAGCTTTTCATAAACCAAAACGAACGCTTAGATTAATCGATTTAAAAAGAAAATCGTATACAATAATATATCACAATGTCATTGCAGAGAAACAGATATGAAATTCGAGAGGTTTCTATAATTATTTCGGATCGGTGTAGGCTTAACATAATTTTTCTTCTTGGTAAGCAAACCGAAATTCCTACTTAGAAACATCGACTGAAATTTGAAAAATTTCACAATTAATGTATATTCATAATAAAACAATAATTTAAAAATTTACGAGCAAAACTTGAACTGCATCTAATATTAGCTGCAAGGCTCATAGTTAAAAAATATTTTGCACGGCATATGGCTAATTTATGTATTCCATTTTTAGTTCATTAGTCACAGAAGTATTCGTCCTTTTCCCTTACTGTAAACAAAATATAAAGCCTATTGAAAAAATAGATACTTGGGGAAACGAGTTAGCAGAGACAGAAGACTGTACCAGCAGGTTATTCTATAATTATTTTTTTTTTTTTTACAATCATTGAACAAAAATCGAAATTCGTAATATTTATAAATTCAAACGACTTTTAAAAGGAACAATTGAAAACGAAATATCCAAATAAAGATGACTTTCATTCAGTAGGGTAACAAAGTAGAGCGTAATATGGAAGAGCGTTAAACGAGGTTATCTCATCTTGTAAAATAATGGGGTTAGGGGAAGATGGGTAAAAAATCGATCAGGTATTTTACCATTTAATTTATTAATTTAGTTTTTTATTACAATAAATAATAAAAAAATATATTTCTTACAAATCACTATATATAAAAACAGCGTGTAAGTAAGAAATTCAAAAAAAAGAAAGATAGTGAGAAGCCGAATTGAGCTTGCGCGTGGGTGCTGTATCGTGCCACACCAACTTGCCCCTGTGCTGCTAAGTGGCAGAGAAAAAAAATTAATTTGATAATTATTGCAATGTTTTTTTTTATTATTTTAACATTGAGAGAATTAATTACTGTTTAAACAAATAATCCTAATTTACGTCACGTAATTTGTGACGTATGAAATGTAGATCATTTCTGCACATTAGGTAGGTGGCATAAGTTAGCATCCATATCTTTACCTGATGGAGTTTGGTTTGGTTTGGTTTGGTTGGTTGATTTGGTTGGTTGGTTTGATTGGTTTGGTTTGCTGGTTTTGGTTAATTTTTTGGTTGGATAGGTTGGTAAGCATTGACGGGTAAAATGTAATTTGTGACGTATGAAATCCAGGTCTTTTCTGCACATTAAGTAGGTGGCATAAATAAGCACCCATATTTTTACCAAAAGGTGTGTTAGAAATTTTTCAAGTATCACGTTTGAACTCAGGACTTAACCGGGCAACGCCGGATACACTGCTAGTATAGGCTACATATAAAAATAAATAAAATTGTAAATCAATATGTTTACATTTCATATCATTCAGTCCCTTTGGTGTTTCTAATTTTCTGCCTTTTTAACAAGAAGGTATCTAATGTAATTTGCGTTTTCCTTTTGCGCTCTGTAAGAAGTTGTTGGTAAGCGGATAAAGCATCCATAACACTTCGTCTTGCCTTTGAACTTCTGTAGAATTTTGGGTCATTTTCAATAAATTGGTCCATAATATCTGTTATAGTGGTCAAACTGGATTTTAGAAACGCTGTAGAAAGTAATTCTTTTTGCTCTTCTTCAGAATCACTACTTTCAATATTTTTGTATTCCTCTTGGTCCGCTAACTCATTGAGCTCATCATTTGAAAGACTTGCTGCTGTTTCTTGCACCATTTCTTCGACATCCTCCACATTTACCTCATATGAACCGGTTTCTTTCGCTAATTCCACTTTCGTGTTTTTTATTATCACTCATTATAAACAATAAATATCATATTTGTCACTATATCAATCATTATATTATAAACATGTATACAGTACTTACAATAACGCCAACACATGTTTGAAACGATAAAAATACGTTCGTATAACACAACAGGAAAAAAAGAAAACATAAACTGCTTCAGATATCGGGAAGCCTAACGCTGCGCGTGCAATATCGGGGAATCCCACAATTCAAATAAAAGAGCGTTAAACCGAAACAGCGCTAAACGAAACAGCTTTTAAGCGGGGGTCTTACTGCACTTAAGTATTTAAAATTCCACTTGGTGGTGGCAAGTAATTACTGACCGGGAGGAATCGTCCACTCCTCCACCAGTAGTTGAATTTTTTGTTTTGTTTAATGAGCCATATTAAAGTTATTTATAAATGTTCATTGCTTTTTAGTAATGGTAAAAACTATAAATAAATAAGAAATCTTACTGTGAGGCGATATCAGTTACTTTACATGGGTCGCCATAGTAAGTCTCTGAGTTGACCTGAAAAACCGTATTCAAAGTCAAGAATAAGGTTAAAAGAAACATTTCGAACTGCTTGACACTGAATTACAAACTATTACTACAGATGATTCAATTGACTGACTTCCCATATTATAGAAATATATATATTTTCCAACTTTTTTTTCTAATAGATTACTGGTGTTTATCTGTTTGGCCCTTGAATATGAGGTCAATGTTGATCTTGTACATCTAACTTAGGTCAGAATAGTGTGTTAACAGTATCTTTCTTTAAAAAAAAATCATAAATCTAATGGAAATATTACGCATTGTATCACGTTGTGCAGGGGCTGACTGGGTCTGACAATATCCATCGCCACCAGGGTTCGATTTACAGCCGGGGATATCCCCGGCACTGAGAACTGTCATCCCCGGCTCAGCTTTAGCTATTATATCCCAGCCGGATGAAACCATAGACATTTATCCACGGTTCTGCAGAAATTTTTTTTTCATCCCCGCACTGGTTTTTTCTTAAATCGAGCACTGATCGCCACTAACAACAGGCAGTGGAGGTCTTAGCAGTAAGCGCGGCCTAGGGCGAGTGCCATTAGCGGGTCATATGGTTGCTGACCTCAACCGATGTTACCCGTTTCCCCAAGGGGTACATAACGGTTAATGTTAAAGAAAATGCCTATATGTTTAACAAATCAATATTATTCAAACCATCATCAATGAAACACTGAGTCATGACTATATCTATTGACTATTTGAATATATCTATTGGCTATTTGAATATATCTATTGGCTATTTGAATATATCTATTGACTATTTGAATATATCTATTGACTATTTGAATATATCTATTGACTATTTGAATATATCTATTGACTATTTGAATATATCTATTGACTATTTGAATATATCTATTGACTATTTCCACTTCATTAAAAAATAATAACATAAAAGTTTGAAAAGATGAATTAGTACATACCTACTAAACTAAATCAGTGGTTCTTTTTCATATCGCGACCCAATTTCACAAAAGTTTTGGTTTCGCTAATCTGATAAGTTTTCGGTGACATACCTGCAAAGAGAATAAAAGCGCCATTAATTTTATCCAGATGTCCTCTTTGAATATTGGATTAAACAAAAAGGATTGCATTGCGATTTATGTATAAAGATTACAGAGTATTAAAATCATGCATACATAAATTCTCGATCCGCATATTTTAAATTAATTTTTTTTTTTACGACACGCGTGACATTTGTTTGGGTTGCGGCACATAAATTGATAATCACTGGACTATATTATATTTTCAGTTCTCTTGCAAATGGATTTTTAACAATGGTTATCTAGAAATTATATAAATTATTAAGAAAACATTGTACATTTATGTATTTGACTGATATGCGCAACTTTGAAAGGAAACTATTTTTTTTTTCTTCTGTTAACAAAACTTTGTATGGGCCTCTGACCGCTGGGGTTAAATTGTATGCGCGCACTGTTAAAAAGGGGGCAGTGTTTGTTACCTTCTTTAGAATAGTTCTTTTTAAACGTTTTAATTTAAAGTTCAAATCTGTTTAAATATCTAGGCTGGTTGTAAAGTAGAATGAATAATAAAACATGTGGCAGTAGTCTCACATTTTGACATTTCTTCGAATTTTTATGTCAGGTGTATTTCATCTGAATCAACTGCTGAAAGCGAATCGTTTTTTCTGGTCCCATGTATTCCGAGGTTTACCGCCAGCTAATACTGGGCCCAGTGGCGCAGCAAGCTTTACTCGCGCCCTGGGCCAGAGCAAGTAATGGGTCAATGGGTCAATGGGTCAAATGGGTCAAATGGGTCGCAAAATTGGAGGGGTCACAAGGGTCATGGGTCAATATTCCCTGACCCACGACCCATCCTTAGTCTCCGCCCGACCCTAAAAAAAACCCGTCGTCGCGCGATTTTTTTTTATTTCAAAATGGTTTCTATGGCGACGGCCGCCATCTTGAAAATAACAACATTCAATGGGTCATGGGTCATGATGGGTCTGGGTCAAGAACTTGATGGGTCATATGGGTCATGGGTCAAGCTCAGTGACCCATTACTTGCTCTACCCTGGGCACAATACCTTTTTAGCGCCCCCCATTCAAAAACCATATAATATTAAAAGCAAAATATACCATTTGGCGCCCCTTTGTGAGTAGCGCCCGGGGCATGATGACCCCCCTTGCCCCCTCACTACGTCATTGATTGGGCCCTCCCCCAAGACAAAGTGTGTGTGGGGGTAGAGGGCTTTGAAAACAGTTTTTTTTTCAAACGCTAGGTCATCTTATAGCAGATTGCTGTACCCAGCGGGGGCACAAGGAAAGGGGGGTCCTATGGTACATTCGGGTTTTGCCCCTTTCCGGTGGCCCTGGTCAGTGGTTACCCCAAGTTCTGATCATGGTAAGTTTTGTTACGTTGTAGGTAAAGAAACGAGACAATTTTGTCCACTGGTGTAACAGGTGAAACTGTCAACCCCGGGCTTCATCTAATTTGCCGGCAGCACAGGGTGGCATTTTCACCATTATAGCACTTTTATGCTCGTGTATGGGGTGGCATTTTCAGGGTTGCTACGGGCGCCTCTAGTGACAGTAGCGCCACCACTGTATGTAAGTAAATAGTAATGTGCCATTTTCACAAAAACAGTTGTAAATTATATTTTAAATTAATTTGATTAGGTCAACATTACACCAGTGCCCCCGAATATTTAGAGCCTCACAGATCCCAATTTACACCCTTTGATATGTCAATCTTTTTCTAAAGTGCCCAACATTGTTCTGCGTGCCCGGAATCTCAACTGACAACAGACCGTCCATGTACAAGGATCCTTCTTTTGTTAATACTTTTTAATTTGACTGGTTGATCTATTTATCTTGAAAATTGAGTCTTTGTTTCCATTTATTGACAGTTATTTTCAAATGAATTATTACGTTAATACATTTTCCAATTATAGTTTCTAGTATTTGACTTTTCCTCTTATATGATCGTGACATCTAGCCTGACTAGGCACTAGGCCTAACATAAATTCATCTGCACGGATTATTTCATGATAAATGAATATGTCTTATAATATTTTCATTACTTTATCTTATTTGATTGATCTATAGCGACGTTTCTCAACTTTTTTCGCGACTGTACCCCAAAGGATGCGAAAGTATAACGGCCCGTACCCCTCACACGTAAGTTCTTTAAATTCTTTTTTGTCTCTGCATACCGCTGCATAAGCTTTCCCCATACCCCTTGGGGTACACGCACCACCGGTTGAGAACCTCGGATCTATAGGACATATCTAGGTTAGTGCATTAATCCTTATAATACATGTTTTATTTTAATTTGATAAAATCAAATCTATTCAATTCATAAAGATGTTATAACTTTTTAAATATATTTTTTTTCAGATTCAATGAACTCAGTAATAAATGTTTGTCAACTCAAGATATTTACTGTATTATATTTAATGAAAAGTGTATCTCATGTAATATATTTTTTTTAAGTCTGCCTCGGCTAATGACACATTGGTGACTTATTTTATAAATCAACCGCAAATAGAATGATACAAACAATCTTTCATTAATCATAAAAATTGTAAGATGATGTACAATGTCAGGTCAGTTTTTGTGAGATGATGTACAATGTCATGCCAGTTTTGTGAGATGATGTACAATGTCATGCCAGTGCACAGTGCTCTGTCTCATTAAGTTGTATTACTCTGCTGCAAAGGTGACAATTTTGTAGTCAAATATTGTCAAGTATCTCATTGGATGAGGTGCTATCAGGATGAAAGCTGCTACGCCTTGTACACTGAAATGTAAAAGTTTAGGGGGGAAAAAATGAAAAATGTTTATTTTATGTAGTGGCATTCTACTGATATTCGGTACTTTGGACGTTCAGCTATTTTTGTCACACCCCTTACAAAACATAATTTTTCGCGGAACACTAAACTTCGACAAAAAAAGTCCCGTATTAGTACCGTAAACTCTTTGAAGCAGGAGTTCTGAATGTTTATAAAATTTAGAGCGCTTTAAAAACATAAATTTGGCTCGAAATAAAAACAAAACAAAACAACGGAATTACTGAAGAAAAAAAAACACACACTCATACCAGCGCGTTGTTGTCCATCCTTGTTGTGTTTGAGAACAAAACAAATAATTCTAATTGTATACAATGTACTTGATGTTGTGCTATATACTTCTGAGCAGTAGTAATGTCTAGAATAAAATTAATACCATTTATTCCATTAAACCATAAAGCCAAAATGAGTGTGAGTATTTAGTATTTATCATTTCATTAACGGTAATTTTTTTTAAAAAGTCACCTATACAAATGATGACGGGATACTGAAGTGCATAGGAAAACATTGTAATTAGTCGATCATTTCCATTGTTTAAATAATTTATTATATCAGTTAATTTTGTATTTCTTTTACCTATATCCAGAGGTGGATAGAAGGACATGCACAGCGGGCGTGTGCCCATGGCCCCCAAATATTTAGAGGCCCCACAAAGCCCAATTTTAAAACCTTTGACACGACTCTCTTTTTCAAAAGGGCCCATTATTTTCTTCTGCGCCAGAGGCCCTAACTGACATTAGTCCGCCCCTGCCAAAAGTAGACCTATATGTATACATTATTAGTGTCAGAAGCAGAGCAAGTAATGGGTCACTGAGCTTGACCCATGACCCATATGACCCATCAAGTTCTTGACCCAGACCCATCATGACCCATGGCCCATTGAATGTTGTTATTATCAAGATGGCGTCCGTCGCCATAGAAACCATTTTGAAATTTAAAAAAAATCGACCGACGACGGACTATTTTAGGGTCGGGCGAAGACTAAGGATGGCTCGTGGGTCAGGGAACATTGACCCATGACCCATGTGACCCATCCAATTTTGCGACCCATTTGACCCATTGACCCATTACTTGCTCTGGTCAGAAGTGGATACAAAGGTGGTGCGCAGATATGTGGAGCCTAACTTTCAAACCATTTTATATTAGCTTACCGGTATTTATACCTGTATATTATTAGCTTTCTCATTTTTTGTAAGCCCATTACTTTCTTCAGCCCCAGAGGTCCTCAAAAGACCATAAATTGCCTTTGATTGAAGTGCCACCTTTTTTCTCATAAACGCATGTTTATGCTATTGCCTCAGGCTAATGATAGTTGCTATGTAACATTTTAACATAATTGTATGAAATACACAAATGGCACTAACCTTTTGTTGGTACTTGTAGTTTACCATCGGCTGTGCCAGTTTTTACATCGACCCCTTCCAGTACAGTAGCCCAGCTGGACTCGATGCACAGGTCAAACACCGTGTCTGGACGTTTAGCACTCAGTATTGCTGTCCCCTGAGCAGATAATTTTTGTTTTCAAATTCTCTGTTAACCGGCCTCTATCCGGCCCCGACAATAAAATAAAGTAATCTGAGGGCTATTCAGAATTTCCCAGACAGCTGGGGGGGGATGGTTGGCAGGCTGCAAAGATTTGCGTGTGACGGCCTAGACAGCGTTTTCGTATGGGCCCCCCAAATATACCATTTTCAGGGCCGGATTAATTCACACTGATTCCGTGAGCACAGACTAAATGTAGTGCCCTCCACCCCCCCCCCCACCACCACACCCTCATGAATGTTTTGAAAAGTCTTTGTCAGACATTCATTACCAAAAGCAAGTTACATATCCATACATACAGTTATAGATATGAGAAATCAAATTTGCTTTATTTCCTATTTATTCTGGGAAAAGGGGGGGGGTAGACTTACAGATTCCTAATCGTTAAAATGATCGCTTTATAAACTGAAGCTTTCAATTTTTCACTACTTTTTAAACATGGTTCAAAGTCTAACTAAAATTAAAAAAAATAAAGTATGCAAACAATTTTTTGTATGGTGCAGCCTTTCCAATGATTCCTTGGGGTCGTGCTAATTTTGTTTATAGGTTAATCCAGTACTTGCCGTTGCCTGCCCCATTTTCCGTATCTCTGAGTAATTCGGACTGCCCATCAGATACGGTTTAAAACTCGACAGGCTTTTAAAGAGCCTGATCAGCAAGTAACAGGAAGTGACGACATAATTGTTTCTGGATTATTTGCGCAGTAGAGTTTAGTTAGATTCACTACATTACAAGCCCATGACATTCAATCTTTCTGGTTTCTATATTTTGTATATTCTAGCTGTTTAATTTTCATATCAAAGAATTCTGAATTTAACATTATCCATCATATCACTTAAACTGTAAGGAGGAGCCACTCCGGGCTCTTGGGGAATCACTTAATTTGTAAAGGAGCCACTCCGGGCTCTTGGGGAATATGGTGCATGCTTATTGAGCACATTAATTTAATCTATTTTAGTGATTGTCTCGTTCAACTGGTTAGCATTGCAAGCCTTTAAAGCTGTAAAAACTTCTCTTGTCCAGTTTAGCTTAATATCATCTTAAGACTGACCTCCGGATAGTTCCAGTAGACTGAACCATTGGTGCAATCATTCAAAATGGTCAGGTTTAGGGCATTATGGTTTGCGTCAAAGGGACCACTGTAGAAAATAAAATTGGTTACAAATAAAAACAAGCAATTTAAGTCTTTTCCGTTTCGGACAAAGGACATTTTAGAGCATTTTCGATTACGCCGGCCGAAATCCGTATTTTTTTTCCGGGTGACAGCCATAGATTTTGCTGAATTTTGATAAATAAATAGAGAGGGAAGTAATCATGTTGAATAACTGTTACAAAAATAAATAATGATTACGCCCCTTTGATTAGATTTTATTATTTATATTTAAAATATAAGCAAAAACGGTACTTAAAACGCCCCCTTTTTCGGCCCTCAGAGGTCAGATCGCGAAATGGACTTTTGATGTACACTTGGCAGGCCAAGACCTACAAAATGATATATACATCATGGGTCTAGGACTTATGGTTGCTGAGATATAGGGCGCTCCTTTGTTAATATAGCTTATATAGTAAAAACGGTACTTAATACGCCCCCTTTTTCGGCCCTGAGACGTCAGATCGCGAAATGGACCAAAGTCATTTCTTGGCAGGCCAAGACCTACAAAATGATATAAACATCATGGGTCTATGACTTATGGTGATAACGGACAGACAGACAGACAGACAAAACGGGGACAATAGAGCATTTTTTTTTCGAAAATGCTCTAAAAACAGTAATGTGCTAATATGGAAACAATGAGCTTTTAGTATAGAAACTGAGGCAACGTTATAGAAATAGTCAGGTAATGTTATAGAAATAGTCAGGTAATGTTAGAGAAATAGTCAGGTAATATTAAAGAAATAGGTAATATTCGAGAAATAGTCAATTAATATTCGAGAAATAGTCAGGTATTATCAGGGAAATTGTCAGGTAATATTAGAGAAATAGTCAGGTAATATAAGGGAAATAGTCAGGTAATATTAGAGAAATAGTCAGGTAATATTCGGGAAATAGGTAATATTATAGAAATAGTTAGGTAATATTAGGGAAATAGGTAATATTAGAGAAATAGTCAGGTAAT
This sequence comes from Bulinus truncatus, assembly GCA_021962125.1. Classification (NCBI taxonomy): domain Eukaryota; kingdom Metazoa; phylum Mollusca; class Gastropoda; family Planorbidae; genus Bulinus; species Bulinus truncatus. The sequence continues at coordinate 1,025,147 of JAGDYQ010000166.1, read as the reverse complement.
ATTAGAGAACCGATGAAGTATCAGGAAAGAAACAGTGAGGCTTAAGTTTTAAAGAGTGAGATACTTGTATAGAAACAGCGAGGATCTAGTTTAAAAAGTGAGACAGAATTTAAAACCATTCTTACGGTCAGACCAGTTAAGCGGCTGCATCGCCCCCCCTCCTCCCTCCCACTTCTAAGAGGGCACTCTGAAGGGACGTTTGTTTGTTTTGTTGTCAATATAAAATGACTAAATGGACACACCTAACAGAAATTAAGGGGTCAGAGGGTCCAAATTGTCTCAGATTCTTAGGAGCCACGGATTTGCAAGTGGAGACATTGACAGTGTTTTAAACCAAGTCCCCTAAATAAACTTACATTGGGCCCCAAAAGTAAATTTACTAAAGACTCCCAACTGCACCATTACACATGGCTCCAAAAGTAAATTTACTAAAGGCTCCCAACTGCACCATTACACATGGCTCCAAAAGTAAATTTACTAAAGGCTCCAAAATGCACCATTACATATGGCTCCAAAAGTAAATTTACTAAAGGCTCCAAAATGCACCATTACATATGGCTCCAAAAGTAAATTTACTAAAGGTTCCAAAATGCACCATTACATATGGCTCCAAAAGTAAATATACTAAAGGCTCCCAACTGCACCATTACACGTGGCCCCCCCAAAAAAAGTTCCTTTCCCTATGATAATTTTACCAATGACCCCCACCAAATTAAATTTTGCCCAAGGACTTGAAATGTACTTTAACCTGGCCCCCCCCCACCCTCGAAATTACTTTCGTCTTGGACCCCCAAGTAAACGAAAGTAAATTTAATTACTATACTTGTTACATTATAATTGAGTTTATTTAAATCTATAGATTAAACAATTGATTTGAAAAGTTGAGTAAATGGTGGCTTCTGAACGGATAAATCAACTCGTATGATTTAGCAATTGATGTGCTTGAATTGATTAATATACAATCTCGAAATAAAGAGATAATTTAAGGGGAAAAAATCATTTTCTTTTGAAAAAAATTAGTTATAAAAAATGTTATTAAAATGTCGGATCTTACTTTATTTCAAAATCAGTTGCTGTACATGGGTCGCCATACCCAGTCTCTGAGCTGACCAGGAAAACTGTATTTAAAATAACGCATACCATTAAAAGTAACATTTTGAACTGTTAGTCACTAGATCACACACAAGTTCAACACGATAATTGGATTGATTGATATGAGCAATACACTTGGCTAACTTCCCATCATTCTAATCTGTTTTATTTTTTTAAGTTTTTCTTTTTTCTAATAGATTACTGGTGGTTAATCTTTTGAGATTTTGAATAAAAAATGAAAAGTCTGCCAGAATTGTGTCTTAGTTTTACTTTAACCCTTATTGCACATCTCAAAACCCACTGCCTTTAAATCTAGGCGTCCAATAAACTGTCCATTCCGGCCCTCTGTCCCTCTTCTTGCCCAAAAAGGACCCAGTATTGTTACAAAAATGTAAACTGATCGACGGGGCCCCTCTGAGGCTCCTGGCCCCTGTCGAATGTTTGGGTTTGCCTCCCCATTGTGGTGGCCCTGAACACATCTATGAGAAATATTCACTTTACTCTCACGTAGTTCTTAAAAATATCCCCGTGGCTGTACGATTACCCACATATTTATTTTATTAACGAGGTCAATTAGAACGCCACGTTGTGTTTTGGGAAATTCTCTACGGCTCCGTTAGACGTAACTTAGTCTACCTATGTTAAAATAGGAATCTGACATTATCTGGGTTACTGTGCACAATATTAAAATAGGAATCTGGCATTATCTGGGTTACTGTGCACAATCTTAAAACAGGACTCTGGCATTATCTGGATTACTGTGCACAATCCTAAAATAGGAATCTGGCATTATCTGGGGTTACTGTGCACAATCTTAAAACAGGACTCTGGCATTATCTGGGTTACTGTGCACAATCTTAAAACTGGAATCTGACATTATCTGGACGACCTGACTTAATGTTTTGTAGGAATAAATCTACATCGTACAGTCCCCAGAGATGAGTTACAGAAGTGCTTACCTCCCCCGACACATGTACGGGTCGAATCCATGGCTTTTTGTGGCGGTCTTGTTGTTAAATCACAAATGTAATCAATAATGGAAAAAAAAAACGTTGCACAGCTTGGTCTCATGTAAATACATTTTCTTTATTCAGTAAACAATTTGTTTATGTAAAATCGTAGAAGAAAATCAATTTCTGTGTTCATCAGTGATGGTTGACTGATTAGTGGTTACGTGTGCTTTTCTCTTCGATAATTCGATAGTTAAATGAGCTCAAAAAGTTCAGATCTGTAGGAGCAGAGATTAGCAGTGCAGCATGGCCATCACATGACTTAGTACAAGCTGGAGTACCTAAAGAGAAAAAAAAGACAAGAATGGATATCATATTTTATAAAAATATACCTGTCTCCTCTTTTAAGTCTTTAGATTAATTAGCTAAAAATGTATTATTTCTTTTTTAGAACCCTTAAAAATTAGATACAGGAAAATAAATATTCCAGCATAAATTTGGCGTTTTGTGTATTATGTGTACTAATCAGCTTAGTGTAATTTGTACAGGTTTCTTGTTTTTTTAAGATATCTTAAAAAAACAATTTGATAAAGTTTTATTTCAAAAGATTCAAACACACTCAATGAATTTATTTCGTTAAATTTAAATTGTTTATAAGAAGTAATGGATAGAGGCTATTGTCACCTTTAGTAGGTAGAGGTAAGTCTTTGTATTGACCATCTACTAATCCTTGAACTCTAGACAATTCACTAGCCCATTCTTCTTCAATACACAGCTGAAAAGCTTTATTTCCATCAGTGTAAGGCATAAATGCAGAGCCCTGAAAGAAAACAACAAAAATATTTTAAGTGCTGCTACAATGACAATCGCTTATATAAACTACAGATTAAAATAAGTCAGACAATAAAATATCTGTTCAGTGATTGATCCACTGAATCCCAAAAAACTGCAGAGTAATTTTGGAATTATAAATACAAAAGTGCATGTCCTTAACTACCAGAAACTTTTATGGACCAACTTTTGAGATAAACAAAGTTAAAAATGTTCATTAATCACTTCTACTCCTATCCATTACCGTCCTTATGGAATGGTAAATTAGGAAATTGTCTAGGTCTATCCACTGTGAAAGGGCCCCAAACCAGTACAATGTTATATTGAATGGGTTGCTGTCAAGGTCTGATGCCTCCTTCCTCCCCCCCCCGCCCCCTAGTGTATCAAAACGTGTCTGCATTCGGCCCACGAAAACCTAAGTACGACTTTGCCTACACCCATAAATTGTATTTAGTTAATGTCTCTAAAGTATCAGAACAATATTGGTTAAACAGCCATTGAACTTAATTGTAAATCAGCTAAGTTAATGGGATAATGGGATATTTGACAATATCAAGTTTACCAAGGGATAGCTCCAGGCCACGTGTCCAAACTGGCAGTTTTTCGGTATAGTAATGTTCACAACCTGGTCTTTGTCTTTAGATAAGTCACTGACAGAAATAAAACGGTCATGAAATACAATTACAGTTTAATGATCCCTGTAAGTATATATTGCTTAATATTCAAGATTTTTTAAAATATAAAAACACTGATATAAGTGATATCCCTAAATCCAAACGCTTCAAAAACTCAAACATCCAAACAAAAAGGTTAAAACAATTTTAATAAATATTAAATAATATACATTTACCCATAAAGAGTGATTTTAAATTTACTTATGGCTTTCTTTTATTTTAAAAATAAACAAGCCCTTATACCTGGTTTTTTTTTCTACATCGCGTTAATCCTAATGGGTTATGAAATGTAAACATTCAGTAAGTTGTATTTGTGGTTTTGTGTACTTTTCTCTAGATCATTTGTCAACAATAAGACTTTTTCCTTAAAGTGAGATAAGTCGTGATCTATATAAAAACATTTTTTCCAGCTGGTTTTAATTTTTATTCTGGTTTTTATTTACTTAAAATAATTATTATTGAAATATCGATTTAGTGGCAATCGGGCACAGATCATTTCATTATTATGTCTTTTATAGAAAAAATAATTTCGGAACCCAAGCATTTCCAGGAACGGATTTATATCGGATTATGTGGTATATCTGCCAAGAAATTAGCTGATACTGGCTGGGTCACCACCGGCAGTTTGTTGTTAGAACTCTCAGTGATTCCTTAAAGAAAGGAAACCAGCATCGACTGGCCTTACATTTTTTGAAAGTCTGTCACAATTTCTTAACAAGAAATTTTATCAGAATTTTAATAAATATGAGTGTGAAATATAAATAAAAAGCTAGTAAGATATACCTACCTCTTAATGACGATTTCACAAGAATCACCAACGGTACGTGACCAGACAGGACTCAGAGCTACCAGCATGAATATTGTAATATAATAATTCAACATCTTCTATCGGTCACTATGTGGACACTAAGCACAACAAATGTAATTGTTGAAACTTGAATGCTGTGAATGATGTATACGCTGATCGTCTTTATTTTATAATGTCGCAAAAAATGTACGTCATCTCTTTTATGTCGTACTGGTTGCGTTGTCCGTGCTATCTACATTGACCATCTGGACTAATATGACCAACACCTGACATGTTTCTCATCTATGGTCAGTGGACATTGAAAGATGCGCGTGCTTTTTGTTTGGAAATAAAAACGTTAAGTCTGTATGTATATTGTTTCGTCCCTCTAAACAAATATGTATTTTGCATAATACTCTTACCGGTATCAATGAATGCGATCTTTTCTATTTAAAATCTAGTGGGGATATCTACAGCATCTTTTACGCGTCCGTTTTGTTTACTAATGACCATCTGGTCCAGTTGGACCAACACCTTAGATGTTTCTTTTCTATAGTTAATAGAAATTGGAGAGAAAACTTTTTTTATATAGGCTACAAATAAATTGCTCCAATAAGAAAGTTGGTATGTAAGTCCAACCAATCTGTTTCGTTATCACAAAAAATATGTATTGATCTAAACATTCAGTCGACCCACCCATTCTGTAGAGGTCCATCTGAACAGTTCCCATACTTCTATAGTGACCATTTATAATTATCTGGACACTAGAGCCTGACGGGATACGCCTGTTTTTTTTTTTATTAATTAGCTAGCTTTCGTTTTAAAAAATATTATATGCGGCTCCTCTAAGGGAGGCAATACATTTCTTCAAAAAGATCAATTTGAATTTGGCCAAAAAATACTTTTTTAAAGATATAATGTGAGCGGGACTGTTGGTATGGTGACCTTATTTCATCCCCACCATACCCTATAGCGCAATGGCATTGAAGGCACTACGGGAGATAGAGTGTGGACGTTTACCATGACCAGAAAAATCCAGTGGTCCTCACCGGAAATCGAACCAACTACCATCAGGTCGACAGTCGAGCGAACTAAAATTTAGAATTTAAATTCCTTCAAATGTTGCTCAGTTGAAACCTTTAGTTACACAGAGCCTTCGGAAATTTAGAAGATATGTGCCAACATGGCTCTAGACTCTAGAGGGAAGAACTCCAGCCGTGCTAAAATTATTTTATTTTTATTTTACAAAGATTCTTTTTCAAACTCTACTAATTAAATAATGTATCCCTGTATAAAGTTTCTCATCAATATTTTTTTTCTGATGGTTTGTTTCATAAATTTAAGCACAATTCAGAAAATCGTTTGAGTGTTAAATATGGTGATCTTACTATTCTTAAAAACTTCCGGAACTGCATCAAAGGTCAGGCGTGGTCTAAATTCCTGTCTCAGTTAAACATAGCTGCTTTGTGTTGTAATTTGACTTTGATCTAGCTCTATTAGTGGGCCCCCCATAAAGGGTTTACTTCGCCTATTTATTAGAAAGGCTCTCTGGGTACAAGCTTAAAATATGAGTTCTAGTTACAATCATCGGTTTTTTTTTTACCAAGCTCATCATCCTAAAGAGCCAAAAAGTTCTCTTAATACGTTACAACCCAAGCCTTATTTGATGCTAATATCATATTTACGCTTATGTTCCTGAATATTAAAAATGGATTAAAAACACAATATATTTTGTTCATACTTTCAATGAGAGTTGTCTAAAAGTAAATGTTTGTGACTTGGATGTGGCTGCGGAGGTCAAATATCATGTGGTCGAAGTAATATAAATTATGATACATATTCTGTGAAGAGATCGAGATCAGTGGTCCCCAACATTTTTCTCGCCGCGGACCGGTCAACGTCTGATAACTTCACCGCGGCCCGCTGGAGGGGGTGGGGACCTTGATTATTTGTATTTTAAAATGTTTTGATTTACTAAGCCACTGCCGCTCACAGCCGCTCAGCTCCAGGTTAACTTCTCGTCCATGGAAAGTCGCACAATCCCGAGAGAAATACACAACAGTAAATATGTAAATATATAAAAAAAAGAAATAGTTTGATGTTTCTTAGGCGGCCCAGAACCATTTGATCCACTGAACGGAATCACATCAGTTTTAGCACAAAATGGATACCACCCCCCACCCCCTCCGTTCGGTTTTCTTTTCGATACTCCTTAATTAACAAATCACTAATGAATGTTTCCTGCTGCAATGTCAAGTAATAATATTCTCATTACACACTTTACAAGGGGGGGGGGACTTTTTTTTAGTTAAGTTCGTAAATTGAACCGATGGTCCAGACAAAAAGCAGATGGATGGAGTGTAGTAGACTCATGAATGAACTAAAATTAATTAAAGGTATATGTATACAATATATAAGGCTTGCTATATACACCTCTCTCTCTCTCTGAAACTAGTGGCGGGGAGATTAAACACGCTGTCTGGATTTGGCTGACTGGCTGTAGTTTGCCGATGTCTTTATTTGGCTGACTGGCTGTAGTTTGCCGATATCTGGATTTGGCTGACTGGCTGTAGTTTGCCGATGTTTGAATTTGGCTGACTGGCTGTAGTTTGCCAATGTCTGGATTTGGCTGACTGGCTGTAGTTTGCCGATATCTGGATTTGGCTGACTGGTTGTAGTTTGCTCATGGTTACTCTAGAATCTAATTGCATATTGGATCCCCCTTACAATTTTTTCACCCCCTCCCTTTTAAAGCCCCCCCACCCCATTTAAAGCACCCATACCCTTTAAAGCACACCCCACCTCCAAAAAATTAATATGGCTTCATTAATTTTAAATAAGCCTTAAGATTTTTCTACTTTACTTTATAGATTAAAATTCTTTTAGGTTGAAAATGATTCTAAAATTTATGCCGATGGGTTCTTTTGCTCATTAATTATAAATTCTAAACTTTGCCGCGACCGAACTAAAAATTTCACCGGATGTATAGCGATTAAAACTTTGAGAATCAGAGCAGTCATGGGCGTATTCATGGGAGGGGGGGGCAAGGGGGCATTTGCCCCCCTACATTTTGAAAAAATGTCATATAAGAGGGGGGCATTTGCTCCCCCCCCGCTTACATTTTAAAAAAATGTCATAAAGTTGTTATTTGCCCCCCCCCCTGGAAAAATTCCTAGCGACACCCATGAGTGCAGTAATCAATGAATTCATTTAGTTTTCGATGAGTTTGATCTATTGGCAGCAGGGCCAACACAAGAAAGTCTTTGATCCTTGGAAAACCTCAGACAATCTATAAACAACAGGTTACCTCTTATAACTTCCTATTTATGAGAAACAATTAGGCATTAAAGGCACAGTAACGCCAGACAATGTGAAGTGTAAATAACTCAAGTCTGCATTGCGCATTCTTTATGTGCTCAGATATTTCACATATTGATCTAAGAGTACTGTCAACAGCTGAGATATATACATGTATTTTGAGATTTTTAGGAATTTGAATTTTTCATCGTTGTGCTCCTATTTGATTTTATTTATTTCTTATTTAAACAGAAGACTAGATAGGGCTCCCCGTGAACTAATTCTGATAAATTGTTTTCTTTGTCTTAGTAAAATTAAATCCATCTGTTTTTTCTGATACATTTCGTGAATTTTGCTACATGCGTCCTTTTTATTTTAGATTGCAAAAAGAAAAACAATTCTAGATTGATCCGAACAGCTTTGAACTTATTTCATTTACCTAAGCTCTAGACGCTCTATATGGTGGCACCCTGGGCTACTGCTCTGCATAGGAGCACCCTGTTCTATTGCTCTGTATGATGACACCCTGTGCTACTGCTATTTTTCTTTAACTATGGTTGGTTATAACCGACTGTACCGAGTTTTTTTTTGCTATGAAATTTAGAACTGTTCATTTTAGTGTCACCCCTAAAATGGTGTCACCCGGTGCTTAAACATTTCATTTATGAAAGCCAACAATAATAAACTGTATGTAGGCCTATATTTTCATTTATGAAAGCCAACAAACCAACTCCCAACTATGTAGGCCCATATATTTTCATTTATGAAAGCCAACAATAATAAGCACTGTAATGTAGCCCCCTATATTTTCATTTATAGAAAGCCAACTTAATAATAAACTGTATGTAGGCCTATATATTTTCATTTATGAAAGCCAACAATAATAAACTGTATGTAGGCCTATATATTTTCATTTATGAAAGCCAACAATAATAAACTGTATGTAGGCCTATATATTTTCATTTATGAAAGCCAACAATAATAAACTGTATGTAGGCCTATATATTTTCATTTATGAAAGCCAACAATAATAAACTGTATGTAGGCCTATATATTTTCATGTATGAAAGCCAACAATAATAAACTGTATGTAGGCCTATATATTTTCATTTGTGAAAGCCAACAATAATAAACTGTATGTAGGCTATGATATTTTCATTTGTGAAAGCCAACAATAATAAACTGTATGTAGGCCTATATATTTTCATTTATGAAAGCCAACAATAATAAACTGTATGTAGGCCTATATATTTTCATGTATGAAAACTAGCCAACAATAATAAACTGTATGTATTCATATATTTTCATGTATGAAAGCCAACAATAATAAACTGTATGTAGGCCTATATATTTTCATTTATGAAAGCCAACAATAATAAACTGTATGTAGGCCTATATATTTTCATTTGTGAAAGCCAACAATAATAAACTGTATGTAGGCCTATATATTTTCATTTATGAAAGCCAACAATAATAAATTGTATGTAGGCCTATATATTTTCATTTGTGAAAGCCAACAATAATAAACTGTATGTAGGCCTAGGCCTATATATTTTCATTTATGAACATTTCGGCCTTTAGTTCAGTGAGTTATGTATCGAGAAAATTTGTCCATTCTAATTCATTTAAGTCTCGAAGTAAAGAGGGTTTAACGAAACAATAATTAAAAAAAAATTAGAGAAAAAGGTTGATTTTGTAATCTTATTTGGATTAGTAATTTTATTCAATAAACAATAAATTCATATCAAATTTTAAACAATCAACATTTTGTTCATCACTGATGTTTCCTAGGTTGAACTGATTTATCGTTTAGTGTACTTTTCTCATCAATAATTCGATAATTAAATGCTATCATATAGCGCAGTTCTTCGGGTGCAGATATAAGCAGTGCAGCGTTCCCATTGGATGAAGTTGTGCAAGATGGAGAATCTATAGGAATGAATACAAAAAATTCAATGCATTGTAAATAAATAAGCTTTCTAAATATTCCGTTCATTTCTTAGGAATGTAATTTTTTTAGTTATTTGATGATTTTCTAAAAGTTTTTTTTTAGTAAGTCAAATAAAAAAATGATTAAGAACTTTGTTCTTTTTTTAATCGAGCAAAAGAAAAAAAAATGTTACTTTATTTGTTCATTTAGTTAAAAAAATATCTAAACAATGAAATTAGAAATACAATTTGAACTTAAAACTCTTTCATCGTTTATTTCTGTCTGTATAAAAGAAAATAAGTGAGCACATAATTCTAACCTTTAGTGGGTAGGGAGATATTTCTGTAGTGACCATCGACTAATTCTTGGACACGAGTAAAGTCCGTGGTCCATTGTTCCTCAATACAGAGCTGGAAGTTTTTACCTCCATTGCTATAAGGTAAGTACGCAGATCCCTGCACGATATAAAAACATACATGAACCAGGTAACTGGAACTTAAATTTGGTTTCATAAATGCAAAAATAATGTAAGTAAATTAAAACAAATCATTAACCAATCAACATTGAGACATTTAAAAGAAACATTATAATGATGGTGGAAGGGTGTCCCAGCTGTGTAGAGCGCTCGACTGTCTACCTGAGAATCCCATGATCGATCCGCGTTTTTTAGATGGGCGGCTTTGAGGATTCAATAGCGGCCTTAAGTGGTGGTACACTGTAGTGGTGCACTGTAGTGGTGCACTGTTAAGGCCGCCTGTAGAGGGCAATCAAAAGGGCCTGCCCAATAAACATGCACCGAGAGGACTCCCGTTGTCAAGCACCTATCGGACATCGGTAGGCAGTTTCCTATAGGACCTCTCGGCTGGATCGAAGGGGCAAGCCCCTGAGTGACCCATATTGGATGGCGCATGCGCTCTAAGCCTCTAACAGAATCGGGAAGCGGCCATCTTTACAGTTCGATGGCGCTGATATTATTTCGTTGAAAAGGTTCATTTCAAATTCATTTGATTTGCGTTGCATTTCGTTGAAAGGTCGGTTGATTTTAATTAAATATTACTTTAAAAACATTCTAATTTAAAGTTGTTACAAAATGCTCTTGTAATGGAAATATGTATAAAGTGGTATCAATCTATGTACTGTATAGTCTATATTATAGTATAATATAAATGTATATATATGATATATGGATATTTACCCAAATACTTCTAAGAATTTCTAATTAAGATTATATTAATATTAAAATTACTTATATGTAATTATGTATATTACTTAACATAATATGATTATTGTATCCCATTTTACTATGTATATAATGCCATGCTATCTGTCATTGTAACTGTTTTTATCAAAATTAAGATTTAAAGGGTGATAGTAAATATGGTTTTGCCTACCAATGAAATTTTCTATTGTGTAATT